>JAGTTD010000017.1:19679888-19740536 GCA_018398585.1 Simmondsia chinensis
ACCATCTCAGTTAGAGTATGATTTTTCCGCTCAGCCACGCCATTCTGGTGTGGCGTGTAAGGTGCTGTGACCTCATGCACTATACCCGTGGTTTTGAAATACTTGGGATCGTAGTATTCCCTACCATGGTCCGATCTAAGCTGTTTGAGGAAGGTCTCACAGTGTAGTTCGGTTTCCGCTTTATATGCCTTAAACCTCTTTAGTGATTTGTCTTTATGGTTGATTAGATACACACAGCAAAACCTCGAACAATCATCAATGAAAGTTATAAAATATCTTTTTCCTCCTATGGTCAGAGTACTTTTAAAGTCACATAAATCACTATGTACTAAGTCAAGTAAGTTGGTTTCTCTTTGAACCGACGGAAATGGTAATCTCGTTGTTTTGGTTAGCATACACCTTTTACATTTATCATCCACTTTATCAATATGCGGCATCAACCAAGAGTTAGCCATTTCATGCATTCTACGAAAGTTCACATGCCCTAATCTTTGATGCCATAAAAATGAAGAGTCAATCATATGAACCGAACTAGCAATTTTATTATCAACGTTTAATTTAAACGTTCCATTACACAGGTATCTCTTACCAACAAAGACCCCCCTTCTGACAAAACAAACTTGTCGGCCTTGAATACCAACTTGAACTCGAACCTATTCAGTAGGCCACCAGACACGGGATTCTTCTTAACATCCGGGCATAGCATACATCGGTTGAGGTAAGGGTTTTCCCGGAAGTGAAAAGTAAATCAATTTTTCCCCTACCCTTAATTGATGCACTCCCTCCATTGCCCATAAACAATACAGTTCCGTTGTCTATGGGTTCAAAATTTTTGAAGAACCCATCGTCTTTACAAACATGCTTTGTGACCCCCGAGTCAAGCCACCAAGAGTCATCACTCTTGACTAGGTTAATCTTGGATATCATTGCCACGAATCTATCATTTGAATTTTTGGCGCGATGATCAAGCCCCTTGCCTTTCTTATTCTTAAGGCGGAAACAGTCCCTTCTAAGGTGACTGGGCTTCTAACACTCCCAATAGACCAACTTTGGCCTCTTGTCATTTCGTTTCTTTTGGTAGTGTCCAGTTCTCTTGGGTCCCTTGCTTGATTGGCCTTCTTCTGTGACATTGATCTTTCCAACGTCACCAGGGCGGTCTTTGTTGTCGTCTTATAACCTATGTCCTTCCTCAATACGCAATTGGTTAGCCAATTCTTCGATTGATATGTCTTCCTTCTTGTGTTTGAGACTTTTCTTTATGTTAGTCCACGCGGGCGGAAGTTTGTCAATCAAAGAAGACATAACTATGGTATCGTCCATATTCATATTATGTTGTTTTAAATTATTCAAGATTTTTTCAATGTCATTCCATGACCAGACGATCATCAACCATCTTGTAAGTATTAAATTGACTAACTAAAAATTTCTTACTTGTGGCATCCTCTGCCATATAGCGTGCCTCTAGAGCGTCCCAAAATTCTTTTGCGGTAGGCACGTTGGAGTAGATGTCAAAGAGGACATCGGTCATGCCGTTCAGAATGTACCATCTCCAGATGTAATTGTCATTCTCCCACTTCAACCGGGCTCGTTGCTCGGCCAATGTCTCCTCCTCCTTAGAAGCGGGTGCAGGGAATGGTGTATACAGGACATACACCGCATTCAGCGTAGTGATAAGGAAGTGCATCTTCCTCTGCCCTCGGTGGAAATTACCGCCATCAAAATGGTCCAACTTCACGAAATTGGCTGTCATTTTTCTTAGTGATGAAGCCATGTCAAATCAGATCACGAACCAGAAAGTAAGTCTTAAGATTGTTGGTGCAAAGTCTTGCAAATCTCGCAAAATGGGTAACCAAAAGATCTTAGATGTCGAGGCCGTGTGATCACTTTCCTTAAGACTTATTTTGGCATAGGAAATAGTCTCAAGGATACAACGACAACCAAAATGATGAAGTGAAGATGTGTAAGAGGAGAGATAGAAGAGATGAATGAGAATGATGTTTTCAAGAATTTTCACAACACTGTGTTCAATCTTCTCTCAAAGTTCTTTTCAATCTTATCATGAAATGATTCAAGTGTTCTTCAAACAATTAAAAGAGGGAATATATATGTTATAGAGTGAAGAGATACGTCCCATATAAGCACCCCAAAAAGAGGCGCCAAAAACCGGAAAAAACTGCGCAATTAACTGTCAAAACCGCCTTGTGTGTCGACACACAGATCGACATTCAATTTTCTGTAAGTCTGTGTTGAAGTGCCGACACTCACTTCAACACACAGCTTACTGTAAGCCTATGTGTCGACACAGGGCCTCTTCCTGCGCTTCTGTAATACCTGTGTGTCGACACACAGCTGTTGTACTTTGGTTTTGTAGGATTGTGTGTCGACACACGAGCCCTGTGTGTCGACACTCACCCCATACATGTCAAATACACTTCATACAACTTTGGGACAAATCTTAAACACTTTATTAACAATACTTATTTTGAAAATACATCAACATGTTGTTGCTTAATGGTTACGGTCTGAGTGTTCCGAAAATGGATTGAATCATATACATTATGTAATGGGTTAGGATGATCAGACCGGGTTGCTAAGGAAACGTAAATGTTTTAAGTATTTTGTATGCAAAAAGCTTAATTGAATAATTTTACAATCATTAGTTTTCGAACCTCTTTGACAGTCTTTGGCTGTGTTTGGCCTCGCTTTTGAATGCTTTTGGGAAAAGTTACAATAGTTTCTGTAGAAAAGGGGTGTTTGGAAAGTTTAGGTGTGACCTTCAAAAATTAAAAAATGTAGGTGGTTTTTTTAAAACCGCACCTAAAAATTAGGTGGATTTTGATAAAAAAAGCCTTAAATTGATTCATTAGTTATAATAAATTACTATAAATAACCGGAATAAAAATCTTAGTACTTTTTTTTTTTGGTAAGTCAGCGAAATATATAGATGAAAGAAAAGAAAACAATCTACAAGGGGCATACCCCAGGACACGGCCGAAGCCTACAAGTATGAGGCAACGTCAAAAAAACAGACAGAGTCCATACAACATACAACCAAAGTACAAACTAAGGGAACAAAAAGAAACTAAGTCTCAAAACCCTAGTGCCGGAGCAACGAGGCGTGACGGTGAGCTCCTCTGAACGAAGAAGCAGCAAGTAAGCGGCTCCTGACCAAACTCGTAATCTCCTCTCGAACGGCCGCAACCGATCTGGACTGAGAACGCTGAAACCGAAGGTTGCGCTCATACCAGATAGTATACACAGCCGCAGAGAGGCAGAGTCAAGCTATGATACTGCCAATCTCCCGCCCCCTGAGATGCTGAGCAGCCCAAGCGACAAGAGCGTCCCAAGGAAGGGTAGGCCAAGCGATAGATGTACTCGGAGTGACAGAGTTCAAGACCGAGGCAGAAAAGGAACAGGCGAAGAAGAGGTGCTCATGAGTCTCGTCAGCAGAACCACAGAGAGCACAAGCACTCTGAACCTCTCGTGCTCCGAAATGCCGAAGTCAGTCCCGGGTCCAAAGTCGCTGCCGAGAAGCGAGCCAGAGAATGAAGGAGTGTCGCGGTACATACATCTGAAACCACAGAAGGTGATGCACAGTGTCCTCCGTTCTCCTACTCCGCAGCATCTCCCAAGCGGACTTGGTGGTGAAGTTCCCCGAGGGGCCCCCTAACCACCGGATGGAGTCCGCTACACCAGCCCGAGGGCTAAAGTCAATCATGTCCCAGATGGGTCGGAGCTCCAGGCAACCCTGTGGAAATCTCCACTGACCGCCCTCAATAATGGATGAGACTCGAGCATCCCAATGAAGTCCAGAAGAGGTGAGCAGTCGAGCAGGGAAGCGCTCCGAAAGACGACCACATGGCAGCCAGTAATCTGTCCAAAGAGCAGTGTCAAGGCCGTCACCTATGACATGATAAATCGCTCCAGAGCAAAGGCGGCCAACCGATAGAATCTGACGCCAGCACCAAGAAGCAGAGCTCGTTGCCCGGATAGTCTAGAAGCTCCTCCCTTGAAGTCGGTTCAGATGAACCCAACGCGGCCAAATCGAAGAGGAGTCAGATAGAAGGAACCAGATATGCTTCATAATCGAAGCCTGATTCCACTCAGCAAGACGGCGAAGTCCAAGACCACCCTCCCGCCGAGGGTGGCACAAATGCCTCTGTTACGCTCGGGCTTGAACCACGAACGTAAACTAATATAAAATGCGGATAGATTGAGAATATGAGATGAGAAAGAATTGAAATTAAGATGAGAAAGTAGAGTTTAGAGTTTAGATGAGAGAAAGAAGGGAAGGGAGATGAGAAAATAGAGAGAGTTAGATGAGAGAGAGAATATTGATCTCAAATTGAGACTTGTGTTTTATATTTTGATTGAATGAATCAAATTTACATTTGATCCTCTTATTTATACACAATGCAAGACTTTGAACCTAGACATGTAAGCAACTAACTTAGGAACAATCTAGAAGTATCTAGAACTAATGCTAACTAACATTTAATTCCAATTATTGGCGCCAAAACACAAGTATAACAGCAGCAGTAGTAATCGTGCAGCAGCAGCACACACAACAGACCAGCAGCAGCAGCAGAAAGCAGAAGAAGAACAAAACAGCAAAGGTCCTTGAACAGATTTAACAGATTTTTAATCCCTTAACTGATTTTCCCGCCAAGTGCCCATTTAACTCAAGCCTCGGATTCTCGGTTTGTAACATTCCCTTCCCCTTGAAAACATTCTTGTCCTCAAGAATGAAAGAGAACGAGACTTGGAAAACACTTATTGATGTCGAGGTAGGAGTTGAAGGTGGTGAACTTCCAACTGAACTGCAACTGGGAGAAGTTCCTTGCTTGCAGTAACTTGTGGCTGGACCGGAAAATGCAGCTGATGAGCACTTGTTACTGCAGTACATCTTGATGAACAATTCTCAAATGTCCTCCCAATAGCATAGCTTCGTGATAGGGACCCTATTAATCAAAACTCTTTTCCAGAAAAGAAATAGATCATGCCGAACTTGCCGATCGGCATGCCGAAAGTGCAATTCAACTACTGGAACCTGATTAGACTTGTTCAATAACACTTCATTTTGTTTGAGAAGTACAAATTCAGGTGGCGTTCCATGATATTCCAAGATTGGCTTTTCCTTCATTCTCACTTTCATGCTTGAATTGCATTTCTTGCGGCTCAAATGAATGACCAAACTGATCATGAATCCTTGTTGTATCTTGAGCTTCAAACACAACTTCCTATTACTCCTGACTTCAATGCACACTTGATATTCTTGGACTGTAACCTGCAGTGACTCAACAACCTGCATTGGTTCACCCTCATCCCCAATTGTTGCTGTAGTTATCGAACCAAGCTTCTAGACTTGCTCATTTGGATGATCCTAAGGTCTGACAGTTATTTCATCCTCTGGAAATCGACCTTGAGGTCTAGCATCAGCATTCTGATTGATCTCCAGCTGAAAGTGCCTCCTTAAGTGACGCATTTGTTCATCCCTGTTTCGTTCAATCTCCTGCTGCTTGTGTTGAACGAACATTTCATTCCTCCTTGGATTCAGCTGATCATGTGATATCTCCATCGAACTATGCGGTTCTGCAGCAAGAACTACCTGCGTGCATCTGGCTGGAGTGATTTTATCTTCTTCTTGCATCAACACTTGAGTAGACTCACACTTCAACTTCGGCTTTGCCGACTTTTTTTTACCAAAAAATCCTTCAACGCTTCGTTTAGATGGTTCCTTTTCGTCTTACTCTTTGCTTTCTTTAACATTCCTTGGACAAGGATATCGAATTCCCCTTCCGGATGCATGTCATATTGTGCCTCAACGTCGTCAAGAGACTCTAACTCTAGCAAAGAGTCTTCATAAGGATCGTCTTGTTCAAACTCAGGTTCTTCAAGCTTGTTTTCATCAATTTCGGCATTGTCGTGGTCGAATTCGTCTCCAACAGCCACAGGTGCCACTTTTTTGCTTTGCTCAACATTGAACTTTGGTTGTCTAACACTATCCGCTAGCTCCGGAAACTCATTTGCATCAAGAACACTAGCATAATCACAACTGATGTTAACAACCGGTTGAGTTGAATATTGCCGTTTCTTCATTAGCTGCATACATTCTTGTCTCCATTCTTGAGATGCTCGTCTCCATTCTTCACGTTCTTGCATAAATTTCTCAAAAAGCTCATCCAATTTTGATTGCAAAGAGCTCATATCAGCCATATTTGCCATGAACAATAAAACTTCGTTCGAAATTCGCAGAAGTGTAACTCGTTTCGCAATTCTTCAACAATCGATTGCTTTATGAAGTTGTACACCTTCATTCGCACAACAATCGGTTGCTATCGGTTTGAAAATCGTCACTGATCACAAACCCTAACTTGCAGATTTCGCTCACAGAGTATTCGACAAACCCTAACTGCGATTGTTTCTTGAGTATTCAGACTTACAGTTCTGAATTAACTCGATTCAAGATCGCAATCAAGTCTTCAACACAATATTCAAAGCAATCTTCAAGAACGAAATCAGATTTAGACTCCTTCGGAGCTCAGATTGTTCTCAGATTTTGCCTAGGCTGACAAATTTTTTTTTTTTTTTTTTTTTAAATTCGGTGCAACTCTTTGCAACTTTCAGTCACTGAATTAACATTAATTTCTTTATCTGAATTTCACAAAAATTGAGCAGCAATCTGAAGTTGATATTACTCAACTTCAAACAACACTAACACAACTTCAAGTTGTTTTGAACATTTACAATTTTGAGCTCAAAACAAAACCTGAATTTGATCAACAATTTTCTGAATTTCAAGATCAAATTTGAGAATCCCAAATCTGAATTGATCTTGATCCAATTGTCCCTAAACTCAAACTGAATATTTATTTATTTATTTATTTATTTTTTTTTTTTTGATTACGCACTCGTTTGGAAGCCAAACGAGGCTCTGATACCAATTGTTACGCTCGGGCTTGAACCACGAACGTAAACTAATATAAAATGCGGATAGATTGAGAATATGAGATGAGAAAGAATTGAAATTAAGATGAGAAAGTAGAGTTTAGAGTTTAGATGAGAGAAAGAAGGGAAGGGAGATGAAAAAATAGAGAGAGTTAGATGAGAGAGAGAATATTGATCTCAAATTGAGACTTGTGTTTTATATTTTGATTGAATGAATTAGATTTACATTTGATCCTCTTATTTATACACATTGCAAGACTTTGAACCTAGACATCTAAGCAACCAACTTAGGAACAATCTAGAAGTATCTAGAACTAATGCTAACTAACATTTAATTCCAATTATTGGCGCCAAAACACAAGTATAACAGCAGCAGTATTAATCGTGCAGCAGCAGCACACACAGCAGACCAGCAGCAGCAGCAGAAAGTAGTAGAAGAACAGAACAACAAAGGTCCTTGAACAGATTTAACAGATTTTTAATCCCTTAACTGATTTTCCCGCCAAGTGCCCATTTAACTCAAGCCTCGGATTCTCGGTTTGTAACATTCCCTTCCCCTTGAAAACATTCTTGTCCTCAAGAATGAAAGAGAACGAGACTTGGAAAACACTTATTGATGTCGAGGTAGGAGTTGAAGGTGGTGAACTTCCAACTGAACTGCAACTGGGAGAAGTTCCTTGCTTGCAGTAACTTGTGGCTGGACCGGAAAATGCAGCTGATGAGCACTTGTTACTGCAGTACATCTTGATGAACAATTCTCAAATGTCCTCCCAATAGCATAGCTTCGTGATAGGGACCCTATTAATCAAAACTCTTTTCCAGAAAAGAAATAGATCATGCCGAACTTGCCGATCGGCTTGCCGAAAGTGCAATTCAACTACTGGAACCTGATTAGACTTGTTTAATAACACTTCATTTAGTTTGAGAAGTACAAAATCCGGTGGCGTTCCATGATATTCCAAGATTGGCTTTTCCTTCATTCTCACTTTCATGCTTGAATTGCATTTCTTGCGGCTCAAATGAATGACCAAACTGATCATGAATCCTTGTTGTATCTTGAGCTTCAAACGCAACTTCCTATTACTCCTGACTTCAATGCACACTTGATATTCTTGGACTGTAACCTGCAGTGACTCAACAACCTGCATTGGTTCACCCTCATCCCCAATTGTTGCTGCAGTTATCGAACCAAGCTTCTGGACTTGCTCATTTGGATGATCCTAAGGTCTGACAGTTATTTCATCCTCTGGAAATCGACCTTGAGGTCTAACATCAGCATTCTGATTGATCTCCAGCTGAAAGTGCCTCCTCAAGTGACGCATTTGTTCATCCCTGTTTCGTTCAATCTCCTGCTGCTTGTGTTGAACGAACATTTCATTCCTCCTTGGATTCAGCTGATCATGTGATATCTCCATTGAACTATGCGGTTCTGCAGCAAGAACTACCTGCGTGCATCTGGCTGGAGTGATTTTATCTTCTTCTTGCATCAACACTTGAGTAGACTCACACTTCAACTTCGGCTTTGTCGACTTTTTTTTACCCAAAAAATCCTTTAACGCTTCGTTTAGATGGTTCCTTTTCGTCTTACTCTTTGCTTTCTTTAACATTCCTTGGACAAGGAAATCGACTTCCCCTTCCGGATGCATGTCATATTGTGCCTCAACGTCGTCAAGAGACTCTAACTCTAGCAAAGAGTCTTCATAAGGGTCGTCTTGTTCAAACTCAGGTTCTTCAAGCTTGTTTTCATCAATTTCGGCATTGTCGTGGTCGAATTCGTCTCCAATAGCCACAGGTGCCACTTTTTTTCTTTGCTCAACATTGAACTTTGGTTGTCTAACACTATCCGCTAGCTCCGGAAACTCATTTGCATCAAGAACACTAGCATAATCACAACTGATGTTAACAACCGGTTGAGCTGAATATTGCCGTTTCTTCATTAGCTGCATACATTCTTGTCTCCATTCTTGAGATGCTCGTCTCCATTCTTCACGTTCTTGCATAAATTTCTCAAAAAGCTCATCCAATTTTGATTGCAAAGAGCTCATATCAGCCATGTTTGCCATGAACAATAAAACTTCGTTCGAAATTCGCAGAAGTGTAACTCGTTTCGCAATTCTTCAACAATCGATTGCTTTATGAAGTTGTACACCTTCATTCGCACAACAATCGGTTGCTATCGGTTCGAAAATCGTCACTGATCACAAACCCTAACTTGCAGATTTCGCGCACAGAGTATTCGACAAACCCTAACTGCGATTGTTTCTTGAGTATTCAGACTTACAGTTCTGAATTAACTCGATTCAAGATCGCAATCAAGTCTTCAACACAATATTCAAAGCAATCTTCAAGAACGAAATCGGATTTAGACTCCTTCGGAGCTCAGATTGTTCTCAGATTTTGCCTAGGCTGACAAATTTTTTTTTTTTTTTTTTAAATTCGGTGCAACTCTTTGCAACTTTCAGTCACTTAATTAAGATTAATTTCTTTATCTGAATTTCACAAATATTGAGCAGCAATCTGAAGTTGATATTGCTCAACTTCAAACAACACTAACACAACTTCAAGTTGTTTTGAACATTTACAATTTTGAGCTCAAAACAAAACCTGAATTTGATCAACAATTTTCTGAATTTCAAGATCAAATTTGAGAATCCCAAATCTGAATTGATCTTGATCCAATTGTCCCTAAACTCAAACTGAATATTTATTTATTTATTTATTTATTTTTTTTTTTTTGATTACGCACTCGTTTGGAAGCCAAACGAGGCTCTGATACCAATTGTTACGCTCAGGCTTGAACCATGAACGTAAACTAATATAAAATGCGGATAGATTGAGAATATGAGATGAGAAAGAATTGAAATTAAGATGAGAAAGTAGAGTTTAGAGTTTAGATGAGAGAAAGAAGGGAAGGGAGATGAAAAAATAGAGAGAGTTAGATGAGAGAGAGAATATTAATCTCAAATTGAGACTTGTGTTTTATATTTTGATTGAATGAATTAGATTTACATTTGATCCTCTTATTTATACACATTGCAAGACTTTGAACCTAGACATCTAAGCAACCAACTTAGGAACAATCTAGAACTATCTAGAACTAATGCTAACTAACATTTAATTCTAATTATTGGCGCCAAAACACAAGTATAACAGCAGCAGTAGTAATCGTGCAGCAGCAGCACACACAGCAGACCAGCAGCAGCAGCAGAAAGCAGTAGAAGAACAGAGCAGCAAAGGTCCTTGAACAGATTTAACAGATTTTTAATCCCTTAACTGATTTTCCCGCCAAGTGCCCATTTAACTCAAGCCTCGGATTCTCGGTTTGTAACAGCCTCCAAGCGACCTTCGCCCCTCCCGGGGCCAACGAAGATCCTCTCCAAAGGAATGCCGCAAGAGTCGACTCGATCTTCCTGATCATCATCTTCGGGAGCATGAAGATCGACGACCAGTAGACCTGAGTGGAAAAAAGAATAGACCGAATAAGCTGCAGGCGACCAGCATATGAAAGTGAGCGGGAGGTCCAGAGCCGTATACGAGAGAGGATGCAATCCAGCAGTGGCTTGCTGTCGACGTACTACAGCTGAGAAGTGATAAGAGGTACTCCCAGATAGCGAACTGGGCACTGCCCAAGGCTGAAACCTAGAACACCCAAAATGTCCCGCTGAGTCGCAGAGTCCACCCCCGCGAGAAAAACTGAGCTCTTTGCTGCATTCGAGGAGAGCCCCGAGAGTACAACAAAGCGGTCCAAAACCTCACGAATAACCGAGACACTACCCATATCACCTCGACAGAAGATCATCAAGTCATCAGCAAAACACAGGTGTGTCAACCCAGTACGACGGCAGCACGGATGATAACGAAAGCACGGATCATCAATGGCACGGCGGAGCAGCCCTCGAAGACCCTCCATAGCGATAACAAACAGGTAAGGAGAGAGAGGGTCATCCTGACGGACACCCCGACTGAAGCGAAAGAACCCCTGAAGTTCGCCATTGATGGCGACAGAAAAGCGGGCGGTAGAGAGGCACTCACGGATCCAACCAATCATGACCTCGGGTATCCCCATACTCCTCATCCCAGCTAGAATGAAATCCCACCGAACAGTATCAAAAGCCTTACAGATATCGACCTTCAGTGCACAACGGGGCGAGATCTGAAGGTGGTAACCGCGCATCAACTCCTGTGTCAAAAGGATGCTGTCAGAGATCCGACGACCTGGAACAAACGCTGTCTGAGCATCACCAATCAACCCGGGAAGGACACCCTTCAACCTGTTTGCAATGATTTTAGTGATACACTTGTAGATCACATTGCAACAGGAGATAGGGCGGAAGTCGCCAAAGGTGGAAGGAGACTCCACTTTAGGCACGAGACATATCCTGGTGGCGTTCAGGGCACCCAGCATGCGCCCTGAGACAAAGAAAGACTGCACGGCCCTAATCACTGCTCCTCCGACCACCTCCCAGGCCCTCTTAAAAAAGAGGGAGGTGTAACGATCAGGCCCCGGGGCTCTGTCATCACCTATGGAAAAAAGAGCATCCTGGACCTCGGCAGCAGTGACTATGGAGATAAGCGGGCGAGCCTGATCCTCCGAAATGCGAGCCTCAAAAATGTCAGAAACATCCTCAGATAACGGACCACCTGGCTCAGTCAACAAATCCTCCAAAGGCAACCCCGACGTGGGAGATCAATTGCGGATTGTGAGTCCTCACACCATCAGAACCAATAATCGACGAGATTCGGTTCTGGGCCTGCCGATGGAGAACAGACCGATGAAAGAACCGAGTGCTCTGATCCCCAAGCGAAAGCCACTGAATACGCGACTTCTAACGGTAGAATGCCTCCTCATCCCGACACAAAGTTGAATATTGACGGCGCTCCTCAAGACGCAGAGAAGGACTCTCAGGGTCCTCATCCAAGGCCCTCTGGCTCATGGCCCAAGCATCACGGGCCACCTCGACTCTGGCCGAGATGTGACTATAATGGCGGGCGTTGAGGGCCTTCAACTCACACTTCAACAGCTTCAGCTTCTGAGTAAGTTGATACATTGGAGTACCCTCAACACAGGTGTCCCAGACTCGTCTGACCGTGGGAAGGAAGTCCTCGTGATCGGCCTAAAAGTTGAAGAACTTGAAAGGAAGTCGTAGGGCACGACGTTCCCCAAGCCCTCGAACAATAATGGCGCTGTGGTCCGAGACAACATGACGGGCAAGGAACTCCGCGGATGCGATAGGGAAGTCACGAAGCCAGCCCTCACTGACTAGACACCAGTCAAGCCGCTTGAGAATCAAGCGGTCACCCTCGGTCCCATTGGACCATGTAAAGTGAAGACCCGAAGAGGATATAGGTGTAAGCTCAGCCTCAGTAAGACACTCCTGGAAGTCGTCCATGTGACCTGGCCAACCCTCCTGGCCGCCGCATCGATCAGAAAGACAAAGGATGGCGTTGAAATCCCCAAGAAGGATCCAAGGCTCACCCAAGAGACTCAAGCTAGTGCTCCGAATATAGTCCCATAAAGCTCGGCGAGGACCCGGCTCATTAAAGCCGTAAACAAAAGTAGCGAGAAAGCTCACAGCCCCAGAGAGATCGGAGATATGACAAGTAAGGAACTGGTCCCCTCCTCGAATGAGCTCGACTCTATGAACGCCCGGATCCCAAGCAACGATAATGCGACACGCGTAGGGCAGACGCCACTGAAGAGATGACTCCACCCATCGGCACAACGAGGAATCCCCGCCTCAACATCAGAAGGTTTGGTTTTGGTCTCGAGCAAACCAATGACAGATAAGCGATTGGAAGAAATCCAATCACGGACAGCTCGGGAAGATTGGGGACTGTTAAGCCCCCTAATATTCCAACAACCAACCACCATGATGAAATAATCAAGTGGGGGCGCGGCCCGCACGCGTGGTCGCACGAGTAATTGGCCTCCTCGGGCCCTCAATGGCAACCTCAACACATGGGAAGTGGAAGTGTCCGGCATACTCTCAGATCGGTACGACATGTCTAGGCTTGGCACACTTGCCGACCGATTCAAAGAACGTAACAGAGGGGTAGTGACTCCAAGAATGCCATCCTGAGCCATCTCCACCTCAATAGGAACATCAACGATCTCGGAGTCCTCCCGAAGAGGGGTGGGAACAAAATTAGCGAAAGTCCGAGGTGAAAGAGAAACCGACCCAGAATCCGAAAGAATTGTGCGAGTGCTAGCACTTGCCTCCCTATCGTCTGAGCCAACCGCCCCCCTCAACTCAACGGTACCAACCATGCTTGGGCTAGGAGTCACCAAATGGTCCACACATCGATCGGCACCAAGCCCGAAAGATCCAACAGTCGGTCCACGACTAACTCCCCTAGAAGAAAGCCCCTCCGAAACGGGCCCATTTCCTCTAGAAGTAGCGGAAGTGGATGCACTAGAAGGAAGCCCCTCCAAAACGGGCCCATTCCGACTAGTGTGAAGAACGGGCGCGACCCTAGGAGAAAGCCCCTCCAAAGCGGGCCCATTCCCCCTAGGAGAGACAGCGGGTCGGTCACCAGAGGGGAGCCCCACCAAATCGGGCCCATCCCCTCTAATGCTAGTAGAAGGTGAATCGCGAGAGGAAAGCCCCTCCAAAACGGGCCCATTTCCTCTAGCAAGGACAAATCTCGAAGGGCAAGAACCACCCGGCACGGTAGGGCGCTGCCCGACCGTGAGCCCAGGAAGAGAGAGGCGCGGCCCAAGCACCACCGGCCCCAACCGCACTCCCCCGTCCCTATCATCAACAGCCCCCACCCCAAGCCCAACCGTGGGCCCATCCGCATCAGCGCCCCCCCCCCCCCCCCCCCCCCCCCCCCCCCCCCCCCGTGTCCCATTCACCATAAGCCCGACATCACAAGGCCCACTAACCCTTGCCCCCTCAAGCCCAACATTAGTGGGCTCATCCTCAAGCCCAAAGGAATTAGAGGTGGTCATCTCATCACCATTCTTCCCACCGCCCTTGCGCCGCCTCCGCCGCCGCCGGGCTTTTTTCCCGGCCACCACCTCCGGTTGCCTCGGGAGGATAGTAACAGTGTTCGGGTTGGGACAAGAATGACCAAAGACCTTGCATTTGGGACAAACTTTGGGCATACCCTCCAATTTAACGGTTGCCGGTATGATTCAGCCATTATAATCAACCGAGAGCCGCTTCGGGGGGTCGGTCCAAGCGTCAAGTTGTACACATACACGAGCATAGCTAACCATAATACCTTCCAAGGTTGGTTGGTCCATGAAAAGGGGGTGTCCCACACCGCTAGCAATCGAGCTCAAAGAATTTTCCGACCATAAAGAGGCCGGAAGACCATGCAATTGGACCCAAATTGCGTTCCGAGGGAGGTCACGCGAGGGAGCGAAGTTGGGTTGCCAACGCTCAAGTGAGAGGTAATGCCCATTAAGGGTCCAAGGCCCACCCCTAAGAATCAAATCCGACTCAACTATCGACTTAAACTGGAAATAGTAGACCTCCTTATCCGCAATCACATAATCAAGTCCTTTCGACCCCCAAAGCATGCGAGCTAAAGCAACATATCGAGAGTATGCAACACGACCCCCAATAATACGACCAACAAGCCATCGGCCCCATTTTTCAAGACCTGGTGCTGCATCGGCATCGGTGATGGTAGTAACTACTTCCCCATTCACAAGCCTTGGAGGAACAAACCGAAGCGCACCACCTGGGGGTGGCGTGGCAGCCACCGAGGCCCACGGCTGGGGAGGAGCACCCGGCTCAACCATGGCCAACCAATTAAAACAAGCAAGAAGATTCAAGCAAGGCAAGGTTGCAACAACTTGTAACAAACATCCAACAAACCCCAAACCTTCAAACAAACAAGACAAACAAGCTCTCCACCACACCAATACAACAATGGCATTCAAGATTAAGAAATCAAGCAAGGAAATACAAGAAGCATGCGTTTATCATCATCAATCTCCCACCGCTCCTGTTTTTACCGAAAACAGGGCACGATAGTGCCACGACGGAAAAACTTCAAGAACCACCTAAATAGCCAAGCTAAGAACAAGAACAAGCGGGATAAAGAGTGTGTACCAAGAATTGCTCCACAAGAGAAGAGATCCAAGCAAGAAACGAAGGAGAAAGTAGACCCCGAGGAGAGAGAAAATGAACACCAATGAACACCAAAGCCATCAATCATCCAAGAAACGCCGGGGAATCGCCATGGCTGAAGGCGCAGGTTGATGAGGAATGAGAAATAGCGTCATATGCCGTCATCAACATCAAAACTCAAACATCCTCGCTCGCATGTGTTTCGACCCTCAAAAATCAAAATGTTCAGATTGACATCAAAATGGTCCCATCAGAAAGAGGTCACGACGAGTCCAAAAATGGTCTCCGCGCCGCCGTACGATCCCGCATGCGCCGTCACGCGCCGGGGAAAGCCAGCGTTCGTGAGGAAGACCTCCCCACCCGCCACCAACACCCGCCCATGCGCCGCCCTGCCGGAAATCGCATTTTTGTTCTCTCTCCAATTATGATTTTTATATAATTAAAAAAAAAAAAATCTTAGTACTTACTGTATTGTATATGATATAAGATGAGAAAGTACATAAATGTTATTACACTAATGTGCAAAATGGTCTTTTGCATCATATGGCACTTTCAACAACCTCCCAGTGCCTAAAAGAGGCTCCCGCCAAGGCAGGGTTTGAGGAGGGTGAGATGTATGTAGCCTTGCCTAAGCAGGATGCTTTCATGTGGAGGCTATTTCTGAAGGGCTCTAAACCCTTAAAAAAAAAAAAAAAAAAAAAAAAAAAAAAACAACAACAAAATGGCCTAGGGGCATTGTAAACTAGCGTAAGTGTGCTTCTATGTAGTTTGTTTCTTACTATAGTATCAGAGTTCCTTTGATCCAAAGGTCTCAAGTTCAAATCCCAGTAGCCAACTCACTTAGCATTAATATATTTTAAACACAAAGTACATTGGGCGCATCAAGTGTGCAATATTTATGTTTAAAGTTTTATAAAAATTCATATGAATGAGCATATTAGTATATAAAATTATTTATGGGACCTTATCTAACAACTTAAACTTTTAAAATAATTGATTTTTTGACCCTTTTTTTATCTAAGCAATGGGGATTATAACCGTTGCCATTCTTTTTTGTTTAGGGTTTGGCAAACAACTCCCTTAGTCATTCTCCGGGAAGTGCAGCTGGTATTACGCCACTAAATCCCGCAGCTGCATCAGTTCTTCCTTCACTGCATCGTCTATTGCAACACATTAACATGCAACAGGTAATGCCCATGTGAATTTTTAAAAAAATTAATATCATTACATATGAGTGTTTATTGGATCTGAATGGGCTGGATTGGACAAAAGACTGGTAAAGGTAGAGGTGTAAATAAACCAAATCGAGACCAAGTTCTTTCAAGCCCAAGTTCGTTGTTTCAACATTAAGTTTGGCGCATCATAAGCTCAAACCAAGCTGCTGAGCTTCAAGCTAACCTGGCCTCATTTTAGGGTCTTTTAAGCTCAATTTAGACTCATCTGGACTCGATTAGATTCAAGCTCGGCTCATTTAGCCTCGAAATTGGCTCTATTGGTTCATAATTTGTATCCAAAAGGACGTATTTAGAGTTTTTTAGACTCTTGAATCTATGGACTCGAGCTTTACTTGGCTTGTGATTAGCTCGGGCTTGCTTTATAATGATCCACATTGCAAGGACCGATTTGACTCAATTGCGTATGTAGGTAAAGTTCTAAATGCTGGACCGAGGATATGATACAATAATAACTGGTCCAGTTGTTCTTGGATGGAATTATACCACTCAAGTATACGCTTTAAATATGGTCATCACTTCAAACTTAGATTAGACTGGAAGGGACTCTGGTCAAGGTCCAAAGCAAGGACAAAAGACTAAGCTGAACGACAAATATTCCATTTCTAATCCTAACCGGATCCATTTTGACTTGGATTTTTCGCACCAGAATGTTATTTGAATGCCTTTAGTCATAGAAAGAGCATGAAAATTGTTTTTTTCCCCTAATCCTGGCAGGAGGAAATTATCAAATTAATCAAGAGCCTAGAACAAAACTCTGGTAATGCTCTGTCCTTGTTTCTTGCGTTTATGAGAAGCCTATGGCTCTATTTATTTCAATGCTTTTTTCATCGTATTTCTATTATTTTTGAATGTAATGAGTAACAATAGCAATCTAAAAAAGATTTGTTGGGGGCTCTCGGACATAGCCTCCCTTAAGGGTAGCACCCTAAAGGGGGTAAGACTGCATTCATCTCACTCCCTAAACCTAGCTTTGGTAGGAGCCCTTGTGCCACTGGGTTTATTGTTGTTCTAATAACAAACTAAAAAAGAGAATATTTTTCTTCATGGATATGACATTGTGGGCCTTTTATAGCTGGGAAAACTTTTTCTATCTTAATCTTATATTATGAATATCATTTCATCCTTAATTGAGCCAAACCTAAGCCCACAAAAGTTTATACAATAAAATTATTTTTTGTATGCCGAATGTAGAAAATATTTAAGAATTTTTTGTATTCAGAGTATCTTTTGAAAGAATTCTGTTGATTCGACCTTTTATCCAATGCAGACAATCTTGCTGAAACAGATGCAATTAGCAATGGCGCTTCACAGGTAGGACACTCTTTCTGTTCTAGAGCCTGTCTTAATTGTACTATTTCTTATGCTTCTGACGTCCAAGTGTCGAAATCATATTTCAGAGCATAAAATGTTTCTATTTTAGGTGCTTTATGTTACTATGATATGGACTGCAGATCATTACACTCAACATCGATAAGCATTGTATTGCTGTTTGTGATCACTTGTGGTCATGGTATCGCAGGCGTTAACTAATCAGGACAATGACATTAGGTTCATTATGGGAATCTAAGTTGCTTTCTAAATTATATATTTGTATAAATTTGAATGAGTAGTCATCAACTACTAAGTTTTTATATGCATTTGATGGTTTTTCACAGCGAATACACTTATAAATAGGCTAGTGTTATCGTCAGGATATTTTTGGTTATTGCTAGTGTAATAATAAAGACTTCTGAAGTCTTATTGTATTAAAATTGTCTCGGCGTTAACAAAAAAATGTCTTGATAATAACACTACTCTTATAAATATGCTATGATAAGTAACAATCAGTATACATATTCATAATCAAGCACCATTACGTAATAGTCAATCTTATGATACCTAGCTCAAAATCCAATATGTAACAGTTTGTACTTGATTCCATGATCCAAATTATAGCTGTGAATCATATATGTTTGTACGTATGTATGTGTATATGTGTGTATATATATATATATATATATATACATACATACATACATACACATTTACACATACATACATATACATATACACATACACATATACATATATACATACACATATACATATATATACATACATACATAATCGTGCTTTTTTTTATGGTCTTTTGGCTGATGGATGCAAGACCATCATCTTAGGCTGGGGGTCCTAGGAAACCACCTCTCTTCAGGGTAGCCCCCTAAAGGGGGAAGGCTGCGTACATCTACCCTCCCCAGACCCTACTTTTGGCGGGAGCCCTTGGTGGCACTGGGCTTGTTGTTGTTGTTGTATACACACACACACACACACACACACACATATATATATATATATATGGGGCACAATTCTTATGAGAGGGTGAGGGGCGAATCTTGGCCGTCCATTGTAATGAACGGTTAAGATTCGCTCTTTTTTCTGGGGTCCCCCAAAAAAAAAAAAAAAAAAAAAAAAAAAAAAGAATTGCCCCACCCCCTCCACCAACCCTTCTTTCTCTCTCTCACCCCCACTACCCATTGCTGCCGCTGGTAAACATTGCCATCACCACCCGTTTGCCTTCTTCCATCCGCCTTGCCACCCCTTTTACTCTCTTCCAATACCCCTTTTTCTCTCCCTCTATCCCTTCACCATCCGCCGCTCTTTTTTTCTCTTTCAATACCCCTTCCCCCCTCCCCCACAAAAAATAACCCTTCATCTTCTGCCACCTGCTGTTGCCACCCTTCCTTTTTTCTCTCTTCTAGTGCCCCTTTCTTTTCCACCCCATATCCCTTCGCCACCCGCCGGCAGCAGCGGCTGGTGGCGGGATGAAGGGATATTTGGGGGGGAGGGGGTATTGGAAGAGAGAGGAAAAGGACGGGTTGCGGCGCGTGGCGGGGGTGAAAGGATATAGGGTGGAAGAGAAAGGGGTGTTGAAAGAGAGGAAAAGGAGGGGCGGTGGCTGGCGGGCGGCAACAGCGGGTGGCGGGGTGAGAGAGAGAAAGAAAGGGCTAGGGGAGGGAGGAAGGGAAGGGGGAGGTGGGTTGAGGAAATTTTTTTTATTTTTTTGGTACCCCATAAAAAAGATCAATCTTAGCTGTCCATTGCAATGAATGACCAAAATTCGCCTAGCGGGTGGTGGGGTGAGAGAGAGAAAGAAAGGGCTGGGGGAGGGAGGGAGGGAGGAAGGGAAGGGGAAGGTGGATTGAGGAAATTTTTTTTATTTTTTTTTGGTACCCCTTAAAAAGGATCAATCTTAGCCGTCCATTGCAATGGATGACCAAAATTCGCCCCTCTCACCCTTTTATAAGAGTCATGGCTATATAATATATATAAATAACAACAATAACAACAGACCCAGTGCCTCAAGGGCTCCCGCTTAAGCAGGTTCTAGGAGGGGTAGGATGTACGCAGCCTTACCCCTTCAGGGTGATACTCTAACGAGAGGCTATATGAAAGGATGAGAGATGAAAGGACAAAATAATGATCTTTGGATGTGAATCAAGGAAATTTGGGCTATTGACTCTAATGAGATGTGTAAAAGTAATTTTGAAGTCTCGGCCTTGCATGATTTTGCAGATTTCTCGTATCTCAGCTAGGCAAGAACAGCTTTTGGCTAAGGTCAATCAATTGCAGCAGAGGTACTTTCCCTGCTCTTTCTGATGTTGTGGATATTATTTATAGAAGTGTTTGAATAAAATCCTGGACCGGATAGGGTGTTTTCCGGTCTGGTTGTCAGCTGTTTATTTGGATTATTATTGGTTTTTTTAATACAGTTCGATCAGGTCCGGGTTTAGATTTTAGAAGTAATGAACAAAGTACCATCCCAAACCAGACTAGTATTATGCAGGTCAACCCACGGCCTGACATTTGATCTTTTACTACTCTTCAGTTGAGGCCTATCTGGCGTCAAAAATATAAAACCACCACCACCACCTAGTAGTGCCTTAAAGAGGTTCCTGCCAAGGCAAGCGCTGGAGAGGGTAAGATAAAGTAGCCTTCTGTCTATAGGGTGTTACCATGTAGAGAAGTTATTTTCGAAGGGTCCCCAACCCTAAAAGAAAGAAGGATATCTGAGGTGCAAGCAACAATCGGTCATGTTCAAAACAATGTAAACTATTAATAATTAACCCCTCCACTGATGGTGTGCTTCTTTGATGATAGGGTTGGAAGCCTGGTCGAAGAGCTGCAGAGGCAAAAGCTGAAAAATGCTCAGGTAAGCTGATTCTGTCATTGTGTCCAAAATCAAATTAAAGCAATCATGGAATGAATTTGTGTTTATCGGTCATGTTTAAATGTTCTTTTGAGGCAACATGCTTTTAAATAAGAATAAGAAGAGTAATATGTTCGCAACAAGAACAAGTTTGTAGGCTAATAATCTGTCTTGTTCTTTTCGTAAATCATGTTGCAGTTCTTGCATATTTCGAGAACATTTTGCTCATCTTGTTCCTTTTGTTAACTATAATGCCGTTTTAAGATACTTTGCCTTTTTTGAGAAAACATAAGTTGCTTTTAAGCCTTACGTTTGCAAAAAGTTGAATGAACAGTCTTAATCATTAATTTTCTACATCCATTCGACATTTTTTAACAGGCAAATGTATTTGATAAATATGTTTTAACAAGAAACACAATGTATATGTTGGGCAAGATACCCAAGATCTAAGATCGATTTAAATACCAAAATGAAATTTGGGAAAACAAATAAGAGGTTAAAGGAGAAAGAGAGATGAAGACACCAATCTTTACGTGGAGAACCCTCAAATGGAGGGAAAGACCACCGTCGGAGTTAGAGAACTTTATTAGATCAAAATAGAGTTTTACATGATTTTCTTCATTGCCCTCTCTCTTCTCTCTATGTTTCTCTCACTAAATGGGTAGAAAGAACTGAAAGGCTAATATATATAGCACCACAAAACAAAGAGAAACCCTAGAAAAAAAATGGGTATAACAACCTGATGCTGCTTACCTCTACTTGGAATCTAGACAAAAATTTGAGATACAACATAATAATATCCTCAATGGAGGGTAATACATATTGTATCATTGCTTAATAATTATTATGCTGCCTAACAACCTTTATTTGATTCCATGATATGACAATATTCTCATCGGGTATTGGGCTTTTCTTATTTAGTTGGAGAGAGAACTGAACGCTCTGCTAAAGAAAGACGAACATTCGACAGATTGATAACCAAAGCTGCATCCTACACTCCTATCCAAGGTCAAGACTCTGACCTGGAAATTGATTTCTATTAGTGTTGCTGGTGAATAATATTTTTAACTGAAGGGCATTATGTTTACTCTATATATTGGTTCGTCCTTTATTTTCTTCTTTATAAACCTATCATCATTTTTATGTATATAGTAAATATTATATTCTTTCCTTTTTGTCAAACATATGCTTTTTAAGATGGTCTCTTTTATGTATGTATTGTGTATGTTGTACATCTAAATTTTTGGACAACAAAAGCTGGTTCTGCTTAGGTATTGCAATGAGTCGAGTTTAGATTAGATCTGGTTCCATCCTGATCCAATCAAGAAAGAATCTTGTTGCAACCCAAATTTGAAAAGAAACTCATGCATGTTTTATATATAACTCAACTCGCATTGTCACTTAAATTTAGTAATTTTAAAATGTTAGCGTACATTTAATATAATTTTTCGTTTTGTTCGGGTTGGGTTTGATGTTACCTAAGTCTATTATGGTTTGAAACTTATTTGTTGACATTCAAATTTAAGTTCTTTTAATGACATCTAAATCCATCATAAGCGAATTGGATTAGATGGATGCATAATGGATTCGCATCTAATATCCATCCTAGTTTAGGTTATGGCAATCTTGTTACTCAAGATAGGGTAGGCAACGATTAAGTTGGATATGGAGAATGCCTATGATAGGATTGAGTGGGACTTTCTATTGGAAATTATGACTTGCTTGGTCAAGCTTTTTCTTGAGGGGAAAAAAGTTTTTACTCTGAAAAAAAACTGACATTTGAAAGATGTGTTTTTAAAGTAGAACATGTTTTGTGCTTTTATGTAAAAATAGAAATTTTGCATCTTCCATTTAAAGTAGAAACGCACGCAAAAGTTAATAATTTTGGAAACAAATTCCATATTGAATTTTCATTACTATTTTTACTCGTTTCTTGCGTGATTAAAACGGGAAGTTCTCGGCGCGTCAAAGGGTAGGGTACCAAGCAATAGAGAATCTTGGTGGTGGGGTGACGAGGTCCAAGAGAAGATCAAGACGAAACGAGTTTGTTTCAGAGAGTGGGACCATAGCAGGGATGAGGATAAGCGACAGAGGTATATTCAAGCCAGGAGAGAAGCAAAGTGAGCAGTAAGAGAAGCACAATCAAGAGCGTATGAGGACTTCTACAAAAGGATGGAGACCAAGGAGGGTGCGAGGGACTTATATAGAATCGCCAAAGCTAGAGAAAGGAAGACCAGAGACTTTGACAGAGTTCAATGCATAAGAGGGGAAGATGGACAAGCATCTAATCAAGGCTAGGTGGAAAAGGTACTTCCAAGAGCTGTTCAACGAGCAACAAGGAACAGAGATATCCTTAGGTGATCTTCAAACATCTGAGGTGCTTCAAAACCACTGCGACTGTAGGCAAATTAGCCTCGACGAAGTCAAGGAAGCCCTGAGATCCATGGGAAGGGGTAAAGCAGTTGGCCCAGATGGCATACGTATAGAAGTATGGAAATGTCTTGGACAAAAGAGAGTCAGTTGGCTGACTAAACTATTTAACCAAATCTTCTAGGGGGACAAGATGCCTGAGGAATGGAGGAAGAGCATATTGATTCCGATATATAAGAACAAATGCGACATTTAGAGTTGCCCCAAATATCGGGGTATAAAACTAATGTGCCACACTCTGAAGTTGTGGGAACGGGTTATAGAGAGGACGTTAAGGCAACAGACTGAGGTGTCCGAGAACCAGTTCGGATTTATGCTCGGGAGATCGAAATTGAAGCCATCCACATCCTAAGGCGGACGATAGAGCAATATAGGGAGAGACAAAAGGACCTTCATATGGCTTTCATTGATTTAGAGAAGGCATATGATAGAGTGCCAAGGGAAGTCCTTTGGAGAGTTTTGGACAGGAAAGACATCCCCGTACCATACATCCTAGCCATTAAAGACATGTATGAAGAGGCACATACTATGGTGTGTACAGTGGATGGGGAGACGGACGCTTTCCCGATAACAGTAGAGGTGCACCAAGGGTTTGCTTTGAGCCCCTAGCTGTTCATTCTGGTTATGGACGAGCTCACCAGGCACATCCAGGGATGTGTACCTTGGTGTATGCTTTTTGCAAATGACATAGTACTGGTGGGGGAGTCGCGGGAAGAGATACATGAGAAGCTGGAACTGTGGAGAGTAGTTCTAGAGTCGAAGCGTTTACGACTAAGCTGAGCCAAGACCGAGCACATGGAACTCAAGTTCGATCCCTCTACCACGGCTAGCTAGGAAGAAGTCAAGATTGGACATGAGGCCATATCGAAGAAGGAGAGATTCAGGTACTTGGGGTCCACGATACAGCACAGCGGCAAAGTGGACGAGGATGTCAGCTACAGGATCAAAGCGGGATGGCATAAGTGAAGGATGGCCTCCACGGTACTTTGCGATAGGAAGTTTCCCTTGAAGCTACAGGGAAAATACTATAAGATAATTGTGAGGCCAACCATGGGGTATGGGGCGGAGTGTAGGATGATGAAACAACAGCACACACAGAAGATGAAGGTGGCGGAGATGCGAATGCTGAGGTGGATGTGTGGACACACAAGGAAGGATAGGATCAGAAACCACATCATAAGAGGCAAATTGGGCGTAGCCTTCATTGAAGATAAATTAAGGGAGCAACGTATGATGTGGTTCGGACATGTCAGAAGGAGACCGGACAACGCTCCAGTCAGGAGATGCGAATAGCCCATTACTACATTAGGCAGAAGAGGCAGAGACAGATCAAAGAAGAGATGGCTTGAGACGATCCGACAAGACCTCACCCACCTAAACCTTCAAGAGGAAATGGCCTTAGATAGGGCCCAATGGAGGGCTAGCATAGGGGTATTAGATGATCCGATTGGAGTAGGTTAGTCTTTGTCTCTACCTTATCTATCCTTATCTATCCGTATCTCATTCACATTCTCTTTCTTTACCTCTTCTTCCTCTATCTCTATCCTCTAGCTATATCCTTTTCTTTATCTCACCTTATCTGTGCCTGCGCAGCATTCTTTGAGCTTGGTTATTGTTGTTGTTGTTTTTTTTTTCCCCGCCTTACTCTTGCATTTTTGATGATCATACTCATGCATCTTTGATGCTTTTCCTGTTGCCAGGTCTTTGGCTAATTGATGCGGACCAACTTTTTAGGTTGGGGGTTCTTGAAAACAATCTTCTTTTAGGGTAGCCCCCTGAAGAGGGAAAGCTGCGTACACCTACCCTCCCCAGACCCTGCTTTCGCGGGAGCCCTTGGAGGCACTGGGTTTTTTGTTGTTGTTGTCTTGCGTGATTAAAATATGTATAATTTTAAATTTAAAGTGTTATATAGATATTTATATTGTATTTACTTTAGTTTATAATTCAGCATTATCATAAAAATTTAAAAGTCTAAAATGACTAATAAATTCTAAAATAAACTATAGAAAATCAAATTTGCATCCCAAATAATTCTAACTACAAAACACTTCTATTAATGTTCTTTTTTAGTAATTTGAAAAAAAAAAAAAAGCTTTTTTTGTACTTTATCAAATATTAATAATAATACCTTAAGTGTTTTTTATTGACTTGGCTACTTATAAAAGTGCTTCTAACAAAGTATTTTTTCACAGCTTAACCAAATAGTAAGTTTGGCTTCTCTAAGAAATGAACTGGTTGGATTGTGTAACATGTCTCAGCCGTATTCCTTTTCAGTTGCAACCAAAGATTTCCCTGTGCAAGTAATTAAGCCTAGCAAATATTTATGCCGAGGTCACAATATCCTTTATTTTAATAAATTAGCGAATTCTTAATCAAAATTCTTTCATATAAAAATGGGAAATCATCAGATTTAGACCCCCTACCCCTAATTTAACCCTAAATAGACCCCCATAACATTAAATAAACCTTTTTGGATAAAAATGCCCTCCAACCCCTACCCTCCCCACCCGTCCTCTTTCTCTCCTATTCTCTCTCCTCATTTAATGTCCAGCCGTTTACTTTACCCCCTCTCCATCCATTTTCTCTCTCCTCATTTAATGCAAAAGTACATATTTTTACTTTGTCATATAACTTGTTCCTTACTCTCTCTTTTCCATCTCACTTTCCGTCCATTTACTCACCTCTTATTCACTCTTCTTTGTTATTTTTCTCTCAATCTGAATTCCCAAAGCTCCATTTTTTTCATCTTCCGCTTGTCGTTCTGCTATATTGGGCCCTCAGAAGAAAAAGCCCTGGTAAGATCGTGTTTGAAGCTTCGTGGCATTGCTGTAGGTTCAAGGCTGAGTCGTGACACACATTTCACGGTTTTCAGATCAGATATTGAAGGTAAAATGATCATTTGTTGACATTGTCGTTAATGTATCCTAATTTAGTGGGTTAGGAGCGACCATCCAATGTATTTGGTTTTAATGGTGAATATCCAACTTGTATTTGTGTATGTTGAGTAATAATAGTGTATGATCAATATACATTGTGTATGCTTGGTTTTAATGGTGTAAAATCAACTTGTGTAGGCTTCTTTCAAGCAATTAGTGGATTAGGAGCAACCATACACTGTGTATGCTTGGTTTTGATGGTGAATATCCAACTTGTGTTTGTGTATGTTTGAGGAATAAAGGTGTATGATCAACATATACTGTGTATGCTTGGTTTTAATGGTATAAAATCAACTTGTGTAGGCTTTTTTTAAGCAATTAGTGGGTTAGGAGCAACCATACACTGTGTATGTCTGATTTTTATGGTGAATAACCAACTTGTGTTTGTATATGTTGAGGAATAAAGGTGTATGATCAACATACACTGTGTATGCTTGGTTTTAATGGTGTAAAATCAACTTGGGTAGGCGTTTTTTAAGCAATTAGTGGGTTAGGAGCAACCATACACTGTGTATGTTTGGTTTTTATGGCGAATAACCAACTTGTGTTTGTATATGTTGAGGAATAAAGGTGTATGATCAACATACACTGTGTATGCTTGGTTTTAATGGTGTAAATTCAACTTGTGTAGGCTTTTTTTAAGCAATTAGTGGGTTAGGAGCAATCATACACTGTGTATGTTTGGTTTTTATGGCGAATAACTAACTTGTGTTTGTGTATGTTTGAGGAATAAAGGTGTATGATCAACATACACTGTGTATGATTAGTTTTAATGGTGTAAAATCAACTTGTGTAGGCTTTTTTTAAGCAATTACTGGGTTAGGAGCAACCATACACTGTGTATGTTTGGTTTTAATGGTGACTATCCAACTTGTGTTTGTGTATGTTTGAGGAATAAAGGTGTATGATCAACATACACTGTGTATGATCAACATAAACTGTGTATGCTCAGTTTTAATGGTATAAAATTAACTTGTGTAGGCTTTTTTTAAGCCTATTAGTGGGTTGTGTATGTTTGAGGAATAAAGGTGTATGATCAACATACACTGTGTATGCTCAGTTTTAATGGTATAAAATCAACTTGTGTAGGCTTTTTTTAAGCCTATTAGTGGGTTATGAGCAACCATACACTGTGTATGTTTGGTTTTTATGGTAAATAACCAACTTGTGTTTGTGTATGTTGAGGAATAAAGGTGTATGATCAACATACACTGTGTATGCTTGGTTTTAATGGCGTAAAATCAACTTGTGTAGGCTTTTTTTAAGCAATTAGTGGGTTAGGAGCAACCATACACTGTGTATGTTTGGTTTTTATGGTGAATAACCAACTTGTGTTTGTGTATGTTGAGGAATAAAGGTGTATGATCAACATACACTGTGTATGATTGGTTTTAATGGTGTAAATTCAACTTGTGTAGGCTTTTTTTAAGCAATTAGTGGGTTAGGAGTAACCATACACTGTGTATGTTTGGTTTTAATGGTGAATAACCAACTTGTGTTTGTGTATGTTGAGTAATAAAGGTGTATGACTAACATACACTGTGTATGATTGGTTTTAATGGTGTAAATTCAACTTGTGTAGGCTTTTTTTAAGCAATTAGTGGGTTAGGAGCAACCATACACTGTGCATGTCTGGTTTTAATGGTGAATATCAAACTTGTATTTGTGTATGTTGAGTAATAAAGGTGAATGATCAGCATGCACTGTGTATGCTCGGTTTTAATGGTGTAAAATCAACTTGTGTAGACGTTTTTTAAGCAATTAGTGGGTTAGTAGCAACCATACACTGTGTATGTTTGGTTTTAATGGTGAATATCCAACTTGTGTTTGTGTATGTTGAGTAATAATGGTGTATCATCAACATACACTGTGTATGCCTTGTTTTAATGCCAAAAAATCAACTTGTGTGGACGCGTTTTAAGCAATTAGTGGGTTAGGAGCAACCATACACAGTGTATGTTGTGTTTTAATAGTGAATATCCAACTTGTGTTTGTTTATTTTGAGGAATAAAGGTGTATGATAAACATACACTGTGTATGCTTGGTGTTGATGGTGTAAAATCAACTTGTGTAGGCTTTTTTTAAGCAATTAGTGGGTTAGGAGCAATCATACACTGTGTATGTTTAGTTTTAATGGTCAATATCCAGCCTGTGTTTGTGTATGTTGAGTAATAAAGGTGTATGATCAACATACACTGTGAATGCTTGGTTTTAATTGTGTAAAATCAACTTGTGTAGACGGTTTTTAAGCAATTAGCGGGTTAGGAGCAACCATACACTGCGTATGTTTTGTTTTAATGGTGAATATCCAACTTGTGTTTGTGTATGTTGAGTAATAAAGTGTATGATCAACATACACTGTGTATGATTTGTTTTAATGGTGTAAATTCAACTTGTTTGGGCTTTTTTTAAGCAATTAGTGGGTTAGGAGCAACCATATACTGTCTATGTTTGGTTTTAATGGTGAATATCAATCTTGTGTTTGTGTATGTTTGAATAAAGGTGTACGATCGACATACACTGTGTATGCTTGGTTTTAATGGTGTAAATTCAACTTGTGTATTCTTTTTTTGAGCAATTAGTGGGTTAGGAGCAACCATACACTGTGTATGTTTGGTTTTAATGGTGAATATCGAACTTGTGTTTGTGTATGTTAAGTAATAAAGGTGTATGATCAACATACACTGTGTATGCTTGGTTTAAATGCTGTAAAATCAACTTATGTAGAAGTTTTTTAAGCAATTAGTGGGTTAGGAGCAACCAAACACTGTGTATGTTTGGTTTTAATGGTGAATATCCAACTTGTGTTTGTGTACGTTGAGAAATAAAGGTGTATGATCAACATACATTGTGTATGCTTGGTTTTGAAGGTGTAAAATCAACTTGTGTATTCTTTTTTTAAGCAATTAGTAGGTTAGGAGCAACCATACACTGTATATGTTTGGTTTTAATGGTGAATATCCAACTTGTGTTTGTGTATGTTGAGTAATAAAGGTGTATGATCAACATACACTGGGTATGATTGGATTTAATGGTGTAAATTCAACTTGTGTAGGCTTTTTTTAAGCAATTAGTGGGTTAGGTGCAACCATACACTGTGTATGGTTGGTTTTTATGGTGAATAACCAACTTGTGTTTTTGTATGTTGAGTAATAAAGGTGTATGATCAACATACACTGTGTATGATTCGTTTTAATGGTGTAAATTCAACTTGTGTAGGCTTTATTAGAGGGTTAGGTGCAACCATACACTGTCTATGATTGGTTTTAATGGTGAATATTCAACTTGTGTTTGTGTATGTTGAGTAATAAAGGTGTATGATCAACATACACTGTGTAAGCTTGGTTTTAATGCTGTAAAATCAACTTGTGTTGTCTTTTTTTAAGCAATTGGTGGGTTAGGAGCAACCATACCCTGTGTATGTTTGGTTTGTGTTTGTGTATGTTGAGGAATAAAGGTGCATGATCAACATACACAGTGTGTGCTTAGTTTTAATGGCGTAAAATCAACTTGTGTTGACGTTTTTTAAGCAATTAGTGGATTAGGAGCAACCATACACTGTGTATGTTTGGTTTTTATGGTGAATAACCAACTTGTGTTTGTATATGTTGAGTAATAAAGGTGTATGACCAACATACACTCTGTATGAATTGTTTTAATGGTATAAATTCAACTTGTGTAGGCTTTTTTTAAGCAATTAGTGGGTTTGGAGTAACCATACACTGTGCATGTTCGGTTTTAATGGTGAATATCAAACTTGTGTTTGTGTATGTTGAGTAATGAAGGTGTATGATCAACATACACTGTGTATGCTCGGTTTTAATGGTGTAAAATCAACTTGTGTAGATATTTTTTAAGCAATTAGTGGGTTAGGAGCAACCATATACGGTGTATGTTTGGTTTTTATAGTGAATAACCAACTTGTGTTTGTGTATGTTGAGTAATAAAGGTGTATGATTAACATACACTGTGTATGATTGGTTTTAATGGTGAAAATTTAACTTGTGTAGGCTTTTTTTAAGCAATTAGTGGGTTAGGAGCAACCATACACTGTGTATGTTTGGTTTTTATGGTGAATAACCAACTTGTGTTTGTGTATGTTGAGGAATAAAGGTGTATGATCAACATACGCTGTGTATGCTTGGTATTAATGGTGTAAAATCAACTTGTGTAGGCTTTTTTTAAGCAATTAGTGAGTTAGGAGCAACCATAAACTGTATATGTTTGGTTTTAATGGTGAATATCCAACTTGTGTTTGTGTATGCTGAGTAATAAAGGTGTATGATCAACATACACTGTTTATGCCTGGTTTTAAAGGTGTAAAATCAACTTGTGTAGACGTTTTTAAAGCAATTAGTGGGTTAGGAGCAACCATACGCTGTGTATGTTTGGTTTTAATGGTGAATATCTAACTTGTGTTTGTGTATGTTGAGTAAAAAAGGTGTATGATTGGTTTTAACGGTGTAAATTCAACTTGTTTAGGCTTTTTTTAAGCAATTAGTGGGTTAGGAACAACCATATACTGTGTATGTTTGGTTTTATTGGTGAATATCCAACTTGTGTTTGTGCATGTTGAGTAATAAAGGTGTATAATCAACATACACTGCGTATGCTTGGTTTTAATGGTGTAAATTCAACTTGTGTATTCTTTTTTTAAGCAATTAGTGGGTTAGGGGCAACCATACACTGTGTATGTTTGGTTTAAATGGTGAATATCCAACTTGTGTTTGTGCATGTTGAGTAATAAAGGTGTATGATCAACGTACACTGCGTATGCTTGGTTTAAATGCTGTAAAATCAACTTATGTAGACGTTTTTCAAGCAATTAGTGGGTTAGGAGCAGCCATACACTGTGTATGTTTGGTTTTAATGGTGAATATCCAACTTGTGTTTGTGTACGTTGGGGAATAAGAGGGTTTGATCAACATACATTGTGTATGCTTAGTTTTAATGGTGTAAAATCAACTTGTGAATTCTTTTTTTAAGCAATTAGTATAGGTTAGGAGCAACCATGCACTGTCTATGTTTGGTTTTAATGCTGAATATCTAACTTGCGTATGTGTATGTTGAGTAATAAAGGTGTATGATCAACATACACTGTATATGCATGGTTTTAATTGTGTAAAATCAACTTGTGTATTCTTTTTTCAAGCAATTAGTGGGTTAGGAGCAACCATACACTGTGTATGTTTGGTTTTTATGGTGAATAACCAACTTGTGTTTGTGTTTGTTGAGTAATATAGGTGTATGATCAACATACACTGTGTATGATTGGTTTTAATGGCGAAAATTAAACTTGTGTAGGCTTTTTTTAAACAATTAGTGGGTTAGGAGCAATCATACACTGTGTATGATTGGTTTTAATGGTGAATAACTAACTTGTGTTTGTGTATGTTGAGTAATAAAGGTGTATGATCAACATACACTGTGTATGATTGGTTTTAATGGCGTAAATTCAACTTGTTTAGGCTTTTTTTAAGCAATTAGTGGGTTAGGAGCAACCATATACTGTGTATGTTCGGTTTTAACGGTGAATATCCAACTTGTGTTTGTGTATGTTGATGAATAAAGGTGTATGATCAACATACACTGTGTATGCTTGGTTTTAATGGTGTAAATTCAACTTGTGTATTCTTTTTTTAAGCAATTAGTGGGTTAGGAGCAACCATACAATGCGTATGTTCGGTTTTAATGGTGAATATCCAACTTGTGCTTGTGTATGTTGAGTAATAAAGGTGTATGATCAACATACACTGTGTATGCTTGGTTTAAATGATGTAAAATCAACTTATGTGGACGTTTTTTAAGAAATTAGTGGGTTAGGAGCAACCATACACTGTGTATGTTTGGTTTTAATGGTGAATATCTAACTTGTGTTTGTGTACGTTGGGGAATAAAGGGGTATGATCAACATACACTGTATATGCTTAGTTTTAATGGTGTAAAATCAACTTGTGAATTCTTTTTTTAAGCAATTAGTATAGGTTAGGAGCAACCATACACTGTCTATGTTTGGTTTTAATGGTGAATATCTAACTTGTGTTTGTGTATGTTGAGTAATAAAGGTGTATGATCAACATACGCTGTGTATGCTTTGTTTTAATTGTGTAAAATCAACTTGTGTATTCTTTTTTTATGCAATTAGTGGGTTAGGAGCATCCATACACTGTGTATGTTTGGTTTTAATGGTGAATAACCAACTTGTGTTTGTGTATGTTGAGTAATAAAGGTGTATGATCAACATACACTGTGCATGATTGGTTTTAATGGTGTAAATTCAACTTGTTTAGGCTTTTTTTAAGCAATTAGTGGGTTAGGAGCAACCATGTACTGTGTATGTTCGGTTTTAATGGTGAATATCCAACTTGTGTTTGTGTATGTTGATGAATAAAGGTGTATGATCAATATACACTGTGTATGCTTGGTTTTAATGGTGTAAATTCAACTTGTGTATTCTTTTTTTAAGCAATTAGTGGGTTAGGAGCAACCATACACTGCGTACGTTCGGTTTTAATGGTGAATATCCAACTTGTGCTTGTGTATGTTGAGTAATAAAGGTTTATGATCAACATACAGTGTGTATGCTTGGTTGAAATGCTGTAAAATCAACTTATGTGGACGTTTTTTAAGAAATTAGTGGGTTAGGAGCAACCATATACTGTGTATGTTTGGTTTTAATGGTGAATATCCAACTTGTGTTTGTGTACGTTGAGGAATAAAGGTGTATGATCAACATACACTTTGTATGCTTGGTTTTAATGGTGCAAAATCAACTTGTGTATTCTTTTTTTAAGCAATTAGTAGGTTAGGAGCAACCATACACTGTCTATGTTTGGTTTTAATGGTGAATATCCAACTTGTGTTTGTGTATGTTGAGTAATAAAGGTATATGATCAACATACACTGTGTATGCTTGGTTTAAATGCTGTAAAATCAACTTATGTAGACGTTTTTTAAGCAATTAGTGGGTTAGGAGCAACCATACACTGTGTATGTTTGGTTTTAATGGTGAATATCTAACTTGTGTTTGTGTACGTTGGGGAATAAAGGGGTATGATCAACATACACTGTGTATGCTTTGTTTTAATGGTGTAAAATCAACTTGTGAATTCTTTTTTTAAGCAATTAGTATAGGTTAGGAGCAACCATACACTGTCTATGTTTGGTTTTAATGGTGAATATCTAACTTGTGTTTGTGTATGTTGAGTAATAAAGGTGTATGATCAACATACACTGTGTATGCTTGGTTTTAATTGTGTAAAATCAACTTGTGCATTCTTTTTTTAAGCAATTAGTGGGTTAGGAGCAACCATACACTGTGTATGTTTGGTTTTAATGGTGAATAACCAACTTGTTTTTGTGTATGTTGAGTAATAAAGGTGCATGATCAACATACACCGTGTATGATTGGTTTTAATGGTATAAATTCAACTTGTTTAGGCTTTTTTTAAGCAATTGGTGGGTTAGGAGCAACCATATACTGTGTACGTTTCGTTTTAATGGTGAATATCCAACTTGTGTTTGTGTATGTTGATGAATAAAGGTGTATGATCAACATACACTGTGTATGCTTGGTTTTAATGGTGTAAATTCAACTTGTGTATTCTTTTGTTAAGCAATTAGTGGGTTAGGAGCAACCATACACTGCGTATGTTCAGATTTAATGGTGAATATCCAACTTGTGCTTGTGTATGTTGAGTTATAAAGGTGTATGATCAACATACACTGTGTATGCTTGGTTTAAATGCTGTAAAATCGACTTATGTGGACGTTTTTTAAGAAATTAGTGGGTTAGGAGCAACCATACACTGTGTATGTTTGGATTTAATGGTGAATATCCAACTTGTGTTTGTGTACGTTGAGGAATAAAGGTGTATGATCAACATACAATGTGTATGCTTGGTTTTATTGGTGAAAATTAAACTTGTGTAGGCTTTTTTTTATGCAATTAGTGGGTTAGGAGCAACCATACACTGTGTATGTTTGGTTTTAATGGTGAATAACCAACTTGTGTTTGTGTATGTTGAGTAATAAAGGTGTATGATCAACATACACTGCGTATGATTGGTTTTAAGGGGGTAAATTCAACATGTTTAGGCTTTTTTTAAGCAATTATGGGTTAGGAACAACCATATACTATGTATGTTTGGTTTTATGGGTGAATATCCAACTTGTGTTTGTGTATGTTGATAAATAAAGGTGTATGATCAACATACACTATGTAGGCTTGGTTTTAATGGTGTAAATTCAACTTGTGTTTTCTTTTTTTAAGCAATTAGTTGGTTAGGAGCAACCATACACTGTGTATGTATGGTTTTAATGGTGAGTATCCAACTTGTGTTTGTGCATGTTGAGTAATAAAGGTGTATGATCAACATACACTGTGTATGCTTGGTTTAAATGCTGTTAAATCAACTTATGTAGACGTTTTTCAAGCAATTAGTGGGTTAGGAGCAACCATGCACTGTGTCTGTTTGGTTTTAATGGTGAATATCTAACTTGTGTTTGTGTACGTTGGGGAATAAAGGGGTATGATCAACATACACTGTGTATGCTTAGTTTTAATGGTGTAAAATCAACTTGTGAATTCTTTTTTTAAGCAATTAGTATAGGTTAGGAGCAACCATACACTGTCTATGTTTGGTTTTAATGGTGAATATCTAACTTGTGTTTGTGTATGTTGAGTAATAAAGGTGTATGATCAACATACGCTGTGTATGCTTTGTTTTAATTGTGTAAAATCAACTTGTGTATTCTTTTTTTATGCAATTAGTGGGTTAGGAGCATCCATACACTGTGTATGTTTGGTTTTAATGGTGAATAACCAACTTGTGTTTGTGTATGTTGAGTAATAAAGGTGTATGATCAACATACACTGTGTATGATTGGTTTTAATGGTGTAAATTCAACTTGTTTAGGCTTTTTTTAAGCAATTAGTGGGTTAGGAGCAACCATGTACTGTGTATGTTCGGTTTTAATGGTGAATATCCAACTTGTGTTTGTGTATGTTGATGAATAAAGGTGTATGATCAATATACACTGTGTATGCTTGGTTTTAATGGTGTAAATTCAACTTGTGTATTCTTTTTTTAAGCAATTAGTGGGTTAGGAGCAACCATACACTGCGTACGTTCGGTTTTAATGGTGAATATCCAACTTGTGCTTGTGTATGTTGAGTAATAAAGGTTTATGATCAACATACAGTGTGTATGCTTGGTTGAAATGCTGTAAAATCAACTTATGTGGACGTTTTTTAAGAAATTAGTGGGTTAGGAGCAACCATACACTGTGTATGTTTGGTTTTAATGGTGAATATCCAACTTGTGTTTGTGTACGTTGAGGAATGAAGGTGTATGATCAACATACACTTTGTATGCTTGGTTTTAATGGTGCAAAATCAACTTGTGTATTCTTTTTTTAAGCAATTAGTAGGTTAGGAGCAACCATACACTGTCTATGTTTGGTTTTAATGGTGAATATCCAACTTGTGTTTGTGTATGTTGAGTAATAAAGGTATATGATCAACGTACACTGTGTATGCTTGGTTTAAATGCTGTAAAATCAACTTATGTAGACGTTTTTTAAGCAATTAGTGGGTTAGGAGCAACCATACACTGTGTATGTTTGGTTTTAATGGTGAATATCTAACTTGTGTTTGTGTACGTTGGGGAATAAAGGGGTATGATCAACATACACTGTGTATGCTTTGTTTTAATGGTGTAAAATCAACTTGTGAATTCTTTTTTTAAGCAACTAGTATAGGTTAGGAGCAACCATACACTGTCTATGTTTGGTTTTAATGGTGAATATCTAACTTGTGTTTGTGTATGTTGAGTAATAAAGGTGTATGATCAACATACACTGTGTATGCTTGGTTTTAATTGTGTAAAATCAACTTGTGCATTCTTTTTTTAAGCAATTAGTGGGTTAGGAGCAACCATACACTGTGTATGTTTGGTTTTAATGGTGAATAACCAACTTGTTTTTGGGTATGTTGAGTAATAAAGGTGCATGATCAACATACACCGTGTATGATTGGTTTTAATGGTATAAATTCAACTTGTTTAGGCTTTTTTTAAGCAATTGGTGGGTTAGGAGCAACCATATACTGTGTACGTTTCGTTTTAATGGTGAATATCCAACTTGTGTTTGTGTATGTTGATGAATAAAGGTGTATGATCAACATACACTGTGTATGCTTGGTTTTAATGGTGTAAATTCAACTTGTGTATTCTTTTGTTAAGCAATTAGTGGGTTAGGCGCAACCATACACTGCGTATGTTCGGTTTTAATGGTGAATATCCAACTTGTGCTTGTGTATGTTGAGTAATAAAGGTGTATGATCAACATACACTGCGTATGCTTGGTTTAAATGCTGTAAAATCAACTTATGTGGACGTTTTTTAAGATATTAGTGGGTTAGGAGCAACCATACACTGTGTATGTTTGGTTTTCATGGTGAATATCCAACTTGTGTTTGTGTACGTTGAGGAATAAAGGTGTATGATCAACATACACTTTGTGTGCTTGGTTTTAATGGTGCAAAATCAACTTGTGTAGGCTTTTTTTAAGCAATTAGTGTGTTAGGAACAACTTTACACTGTCTATGTTTGGTTTTAATGGTGAATATCCAACTTGTGTTTGTGTATGCTGAGTAATAAAGGTGTATGATCAACATACACTGTTTATGCTTAGTTTTAATGGTGTAAAATCAACTTGTGTAGCCTTTTTTTAAGCAATTAGTGGGTTTGGAGCAACCATAGGCTGTGTATGTTTGGTTTTAATGGTGAATATCTAAGTTGTGTTTGTGTATGTTGAGTAATAAAGGTGTATGATTGGATTTAATGGTGTAAATTCAACTTGTTTTGGCTTTTTTTAATCAATTAGTGAGTTAGGAACAACCATATACTGTGTTTGTTTGGTTTTAATGGTGAATATCCAACTTGTGTTTGTGTATGTTGATGATTAAAGGTGTATGATCATCATACACTATGTATGCTTGGTTTTAATGGTGTAAATTCAACTTGTGTATTCTTTTTTTAAGCAATTAGTGGGTTAGGAGAAACCATACACTGTGTATGCTTGGTTTAAATGCTGTTAAATAAACTTATGTTGACGTTTTTTAAGCAATTAGTGGGTTAGGAGCAACCATACACTGTGTCCGTTTGGTTTTAATGGTGAATATCCAACTTGTGTTTGTGTACGTTGAGGAATAAAGGTGCAAGATCAACATACACTGTGTATGCTTGGTTTTAATGGTGTAAAATCAACTTGTGCATTCTTTTTTTAAGCAATTAGTAGGTTAGGAGTAACCAAACACGGTCTATGTTTGGTTTCAATGGTGAATCTCCAACTTGTGTTTGTGTATGTTGAGTAATAAAGGTTTATGATCGACATACACTGTGTATGCTTGGTTTTAATTGCGTAAAATCAACTTGTGTATTCTTTTTTTAAGCAATTAGTGGGTTAGGAGCAACCATACGCTGTGTATGTTTGGTTTTTATGCTGAATAACCAACTTGTGTTTGTGTATGTTGAGTAATAAAGGTGTAAGACCAACATACACTGTGTATGATTGGTTTTAATGGTGTAAATTTAAATTGTGTAGGCTTTTTTTAAGCAATTAGTGGGTTAGGAGCAGCCATACATTGTGCATGTTTGGTTTTATTGGTGAATATCAAACTTGTGTTTGTGTATGTTGAGTAATAAAGGTGTATGATCAACATGCACTGTGTATGCTCGGTTTTAATGGTGTAAAATCAACTTGTGTAGATGTTTTTTAAGAATTTAGTGGGATAGGGGCACCCATACACTGTGTATGTTTGGTTTTAATGGTGAATATCCAACTTATGTTTGTGTATGTTGAGTAATAAAGGTGTATCATCAACATACACTGTGTATGCATTTTTTCAATGCAGTGAAATCAACTTGTGTAGACGTGTTTTAAGCAATTAGTGGGTTATGAGCAACAATACACTGTGTATGTTTGGTTTTAATGGTGAATATCCCACTTGTGTTTGTGAATGTTGAGTAATAAAGGTGTATGACCAGCATACACTGTGTATGATTGGTTTTAATGGTGTAAATTCAACTTGTGTACGCTTTTTTTAAGCAATTAGTGTATTTGGAGTAACCATGCACTGTGCATGTTTGGTTTTAATGGCGAATATCAAACTTGTGTTTGTGTATGTTGAGTAATAAAGGTGTATGATCAACATACACTGTGTATGCTTGGTTTAAATGCTGTAAAATCAACTTATGTAGACATTTTTTAAGCAATTGGTGGGTTCGGAGCAACCATACACTGTGTATGTTTGGTTTTAATGGTGAATATCTAACTTGTGTTTGTGTACGTCGGGGAATAAAGGTGTATGATCAACATACACTGTGTATGCTTGGTGTTAATGGTGTAAAATCAACTTGTGTTGGCTTTTTTTAAGCAATTAGTGAGTTAGGTGCAACCATACACTGTGTATGTTTGGTTTTAATGGTGAATATCCAACTTGTTTTTATGTATGTTGAGTAATAAAGGTGCATGATCAACATACACTGTGTATGCTGGGTTTTAATGGTGTAAAATCAACTTGTGTAGACGTTTTTGAAGCAATTAGTGGGTTAGGAGCAACCATACACTGTGTATGTTTGGATTTAATGGTGAATATCCAACTTGTGTTTGTGTATGTTGAGTAATAAAGGTGTATGATTGGTTTTAATGGTATAAATTCAACTTGTTTAGGCTTTTTTTGAGCAATTAGTGGGTTAGGAACAACCATATACTGTGTATGTTTGGTTTTAATGGCGAACATCCAGCTTGTGTTTGTGTATGTTGATGAATAAAGGTGTATGATCAACATACACTGTGTATGCTTGGTTTTAATAGTGTAAAACCAACCTGTGTATTCTTTTTTTAAGCAATTAGTGGGTTTGGAGCAACCATACACTGTGTATGTTTGGTTTTAATGGTGAATATCCAACTTGTGTTTGTGTATGTTGAGTAATAAAGGTGTATGATTGGTTTTAATGGTGTAAATTCAACTTGTTTTGGCATTTTTTAAGCAATTAGTGGGTTAGGAACAACCATATACTGTGTATGTTTGGTTTTAATGGTGAATATCCAACTTGTGATTGTGTATATTGATGAATAAAGGTGTATGATCAGCATACCCTGTGTATGCTTGGTTTTAATGGTGTAAATTCAACTTGTGTATTCTTTTTTTAAGCAATTAGTGGGTTTGGAGCAACCATACACTATGTATGTTTTGTTTTAATGTTGAATATCTCACTTGTGTTTGTGTATGTTGAGTAAGAAAGGTGTATGATCAACATACACTGTGTATGCTTGGTTTAAATGCTGTAAAATCAACTTATGTAGGCTTTTTTTAAGCAATAATTGGGTTAGGAGCAACCATACACTGTGTATGTTTGGTTTTAATGGTGAATATCCAACTTGTGTTTGTGTACGTTGAGGAATAAAGGTGTATAATCAACATACACTGTGTATGCTTGGTTTTAATGGTGTAAAATCGACTTGTGTATTCTTTTTTTAAGCAATTAGTAGGTTAGGAGCAACCATACACTGTGTATGTTTGGTTTTTATGGCGAATAACCAACTTGTGTTTGTGGATGTTGAGTAATTAAGGTGTATGATCAACATACACTGTGTATGATTGGTTTTAATGGTGCAAATTCAACTTGTGTAGGCTTTTTTTAAGCAATTAGTGGGATAGGAGCAACCATACACTGTGTATGTTTGGTTTTTATGGTGAATAACCAACTTGCGTTTGTGTATGTTGAGTAATAAAGGTGTATGATCAACATACACTGTGTATGATTGGTTTTAATGGTGCAAATTCAACTTGTGTAGTATTTTTTTAAGCAATTAGTGGGTTAGGAGCAACCATACACTGTCTATGTTTGGATTTAATGGTGAATATCCAACTTGTGTTTGTGTATGTTGAGTAATAAAGGTGTATGATCAACCTAAACTGTGTATGCTTGGTTTTAATGCTGTAAAATCGCCTTGTCTAGACGTGTTTTAAGCAATTAGTGGGTTAGGAGCAACCATACACTGTGTATGTTTGGTTTTAATGGTGAATGTCCAACTTGTGCTTGTGTATGCTCGAGGAATAATGGTGTATGATCAACATACACTGTGTATGCTTGGTTTTAACGGTGTAAAATCAACTTGTGTAGGCTTTTTTCAAGCAATTAAGGGGTTAGGAGCAACCATACACTGTGTATGTTTGGTTTTTATGGTGAATAACCAACCTGTGTTTGTGTATATTGAGTAATAAATGTGTATGATCAACATACACTGTGTATGATAGGTTTAAACGGTTTAAAATCAACTTGTGTCGGCTTTTTTTAAGCAATTAGTGGGTTAGGAGCCACCATACACTGAGTAGGTTTGCTTTTTATGGTGAATAACCAACTTATGTTTGTGTATGTTGAGTAATAAAGGTGTATGATCAATATACACTGTGTATGATTGGTTTTAATAGTGTAAAATCAACTTGTGTAGGCTTTTTTTAAGCATTTAGTGGGTTAGGAGCAACCGTACACTGTGCATGTTTGGTTTTAATGATGAGTATCCAACTTGTGTTTGTGTATGTTGAGGAATAAAGGTGTATGATCAACATACACTGTGTATGATTGGTTTTAATGGTGTAAATTCAACTTGTTTAGGCTTTTTTTAAGCAAGTAGTGGGTTAGGAGCAACCATACACTGTGTATGTTTGGTTTTTATGGTGAATAACCAACTTGTGTTTGTGTATGTTGAGTAATAAAGGTGTATGACCAACATACACAGTATATGATTGGTTTAAATGGTGTAAATTCAACTTGTGTAGGCTTTTTTTTAAGCAATTAGTGGGTTTGGAGTTACCATACACTGTGCATGTTTGGTTTTAATGGTGAACATCATACTTGTGTTTGTGTACGTTGAGTAATAAAGCTGTATGATCATAATTCACGGTGTATGCTTGGTTTTAATTGGGTAAATTGAACTTGTGTTGGCTTTTTTCAAGCAATTAGTGTGTTAGGAAAACTATGCACTATCTATGTTTGGTTTTAATGGTGAATATCCAACTTGTGTTTGTGTATGCTGAGTAATAAAGGTGTATGATCATCATACACTGTATATGCTTGGTTTTAATGGTGTAAAATCGACTTGTGTAGACGTTTTTTAAGCAATTAGTGGGTTAGGAGCAATCATACGCTGTGTATGTTTGGTTTCAATGGTGAATATCCAACTTGTGTTTGGGTATGTTGAGTAATAAAGGTGTATGATCAACATACGCTGTGTATGCTGTGTTTTTATGGTGTAAAATCAACTTGTGCAGACGTTTTTTGAGCAATTAGTGGGTTAGGAGCAATCATATCCTGTGTATGTTTGGTTTTAATGGTGAATATCCAACTTGTGTTTGTGTATGATGAGTAATAAAGGTGTATGATTGGTTTTAATGGTGTAAATTCAACTTGTTTTGGCTTTTTTTAAGCAATTAGTAGGTCAGGAACAACGATATACTGTGTATGTTTGGTTTTAATGCTGAATATCCAACTTGTGTTTGTGTACGTTGATGAATAATGGTGTATGATTAACATACACTGTGTATGCTTGGTTTTAATGCGGTAAAATCAACTTGTGTATTCTTTTTTTATGCAATTAGTGGGTTTGGAGCAACCATACACTGTGTATGTTTGGTTTTAATGGTGATTATCCAACTTATGTTTGTGTATGTTGAGTAATAAAGGTGTATCATCAACATACACTGTGTATGCATTGTTTTAATGCTGTAAAATCAACTTGTGTAGACGTGTTTTAAGCAATTAGTGGGTTATGAGCAACAATACACTGTGTATGTTTGGTTTTAATGGTGAATATCCAACTTGTGTTTGCGTATGTGGAGTAATAAAGGTGTATGATCAACATACACTGTGTATGCTTGGTTTTAATGGTGCAAAATCAAGTTGTGTAGGCTTTTTTTAAGCAATTAGTGTGTTAGGAACAACTATACACTGTCTATGTTTGTTTTTAATGGTGAATATCCAACTTGTGTTTGTATATGCTGAGTAATAAAGGTGTATGATCAACATACACTGTTTATGCTTAGTTTTAATGGTGTAAAATCAACTTGTGTTGACATTTTTTAAGCAATTAGTGGGTTAGGAACAATCATACGCTGTGTATGTTTGGTTTAAATGGTGAATATCCAACTTGTGTTTGTGTATGTTGAGAAATAAAGGTGTATGATCAACATACACTGTGTATTCTGTGCTTTAATGGCGTAAAATCAACTTGTGTACACGTTTTTTAAGCAATTAGTGAGTTAGGAGCAATCATATCCTGTGTTTGTTTGGTTTTAATGGTGAATATCCAACTTGTGTTTGTGTATGATGGGTAATAAAGGTGTATGATTTGTTTTAATGGTGTAAATTCAACTTGTTTAGGCTTTTTTTAAGCAATTAGTAGGTCAGAAACAACCATATGCTGTGTATGTTTGGTTTTAATGCAGAATATCCAACTTGTGTTTGTGTCTGTTGATGAATAAAGGTGTATGATCAACATACACTGTGTATGCTTGGTTTTCATGCTGCAAAATCAACTTGTGTATTCTTTTTTTAAGCAATTAGTGGGTTTGGAGCAACCATACACCTTGTATGTTTGGTTTTAATGGTGAATATCCAACTTGTGTTTGTGTATATTGAGTAATAAAGGGGTATGATTGGTTTTAATGGTGTAAATTCAACTTGTTTAGGCTTTTTTTAAGCAATTAGTGGGTTAGGAACAACCATATACTGTGTATGTTTGGTTTTAATGATGAATATCCAACTTGTGTTTGTGTATGTTGATGAATAAGGGTGTATGATCAACATACACTGTGTATGCTTAGTTTTAATGGTGTAAATTCAACTTGTGTATTCTTTTTTTAAGCAATTAGTGGGTTTGGAGCAACCATACACTGAGTATGTTTGGTTTTAATGGTGAATATCCAACTTTTGTTTGTGTATGTTGAGTAATAAAGGTGTATGATCAACATACTGTGTGTATGCTTGGTTTAAATGCTGTAAAATCAACTTATGTAGACGTTTTTTAAGCAATTAGTTTGTTAGGAGCAACCATGCCCTGTGTATGTTTGGTTTTAATGGTGAATAACCAACTTGTATTTGTGTATGTTGAGTAATAAAGGTGTATGATCAACATACACTGTGTATGATTAGTTTTAATGGTGTAAATTCTACTTGTGTAGGCTTTTTTTAAACAATTAGTGGGTTAGGAGCAACCATACCCTGTGTACGTTTGGTTTTAATGGAGAGTATCCAACTTTTGTTTGTGTATGTTGATGAATAAAGGTGTATGATCAACATACACTGTATATGCTCGGTTTTAATGGTGCAAATTCAACTTGTGTATTCTTTATTTAAGTAAAAATTAGTGGGTTAGGAGCGACCATATACTGTGTATGTTTGGTTTTAATGGTGAATATCCAACTTGTGTTTGTTTATGTCGAGGAATAAAGATGTATGATCAACGTACAGTGTGTATGCTTGGTTTTAATGCAGTAAAATCAACTTGTGTAGGCGTTTTTTCAGCAATTAGTGGGTTAGGAGTAACCTTACACTTGGTACGATTGGTTTTAATGGTGAATATCCAACTTGAGTATGTGTATGTTGAGGAATAAAGGTGTATGATCAACATACACTGAGTATTCTTGGTTTTTATCGTGTAAAATCAACTTGTGTAGGCTTTTTTTAAGCAATTAGTGGGTTAGGAGCATCCATACACTGTCTATGTTTGGTTTAATGGTGAATATCCAACTTGTGTTTGTGTATGCTGAGGAATAAAGGTGTATGATTTGTTTTAATGGTGTAAATTCAACTTGTTTAGGCTTTTTTTAAGCAATTAGTAGGTCAGGAACAACCATATACTGTGTATGTTTGGTTTTAATGCTGAATATCCAACTTGTGTTTGTGTCTGTTGATGAATAAAGGTGTATGATCAACATACACTGTGTATGCTTAGTTTTAATGGTGTAAATTCAACTTGTGTATTCATTTTTTAAGCAATTAGTGGGTTAGGAGCAACCATACACTGTGTATATTTGGTTTTAATGGTGAATATCCAACTTGTGTTTGTGTACGCTGAGGATTAAAGGTGTATGATTGGTTTTAATGGTGTAAATTCAACTTGTTTAGGCATTTTTTAAGCAATTAGTGGGTTAGGAACAACCATATACTGTGTATGTTTGGTTTTGATGGTGAATATCCAACTTGTGTTTGTGTATGTTGATGAATAAAGGTGTATGATCAACATACACTGTGTATGCTTGGTTTTAATGGTGTAAATTCAACTTGTGTATTCTTTTTTTAAGCAATTAGTGGGTCTAGAGCAACCATACACTGTGTATGTTTGGTTTTAATGGTGAATATCCAACTTGTGTTTGTGTATGTTGAGTAATAAAGGTGTATGATCAACATACACTGTGTATGCTTGGTTTAAATGCTGTAAAATCAACTTATGTGGACGTTTTTTAAGATATTAGTTTGTTAGGAGCAACCATGCCCTGTGTATGTTTGGTTTTAATGGTGAATAACCAACTTGTGTTTGTGTATGTTGAGTAATAAAGGTGTATGATCAACATACACTGTGTATGATTAGTTTTAATGGTGTAAATTCTACTTGTGTAGGCTTTTTTTAAACAATTAGTGGGTTAGGAGCAACCATACCCTGTGTACGTTTGGTTTTAATGGAGAGTATCCAACTTTTGTTTGTGTATGTTGATGAATAAAGGTGTATGATCAACATACACTGTATTTGCTTGGTTTTAATGGTGCAAATTCAACTTGTGTATTCTTTATTTAAGTAAAAATTAGTGGGTTAGGAGCAACCATACACTGTGTATGTTTGGTTTTAATGGTGAATATCCAACTTGTGTTTGTTTATGTCGAGGAATAAAGATGTATGATCAACGCACAGTGTGTATGCTTGGTTTTAATGCAGTAAAATCAACTTGTGTAGACGTTTTTTCAGCAATTAGTGGGTTAGGAGTAACCTTACACTTGGTACGATTGGTTTTAATGGTGAATATCCAACTTGAGTATGTGTATGTTGAGGAATAAAGGTGTATGATCAACATACACTGAGTATTCTTGGTTTTTATCGTGTAAAATCAACTTGTGTAGGCTTTTTTTAAGCAATTGGTGGGTTAGGAGCATCCATACACTGTCTATGTTTGGTTTTAATGGTGAATATCCAACTTGTGTTTGTGTATGCTGAGGAATAAAGGTGTATGATCAACATATACTATGTATGCTTGGTTTTAATACTGAAAAATCAACTTGTGTAGACGTTATTTAAGCAATTAGTGGGTTAGGAGCAACAAAACGCTTTGTATGTTTTGGTTTCAATGGTGAATATCCAACTTGTGTTTGTGTATGTTGAGGAATAAAGGCGTATGATCGACATACATTGTGTATGCTTGGTTTTAATAGTGTAAAATCAACTTGTGTAGGCTTTTTTTTTAAGCAATTAGTGGGTTAGAAGCAACCATACACAGTCTATTTTTGGTTTTAATGGTAAATATCCAACTTGTGTTTTTGTATGTCGAGTAATAAAGGTATATGATCAACATACACTGTGTATGCTTGGTTTTAATTATGTAAAATCAACTTGTGTATTCTTTTTTTAAGCAATTAGCGGGTTAGGAGCAACCATACACAGTGTATGTTTGGTTTTTATGGTGAATAACCAACTTGTGCTTGTGTATGTTGAGTAATAAAGGTGTATGATCAACATACACTGTGTCTGCCTGGTTTTAATGCTGTAAAATCAACTTGTGTGGACGTGTTTTAAGCAATTTGTGGGTTAGAAGCAACCATACCCTGTATGCGTTTGGTTTTTATGGTGAATATCCAACATGTGTTTGTGTATGTTTGAGGATTAATGATGTATGATCAACATACACTGAGTATGCTTGGTTTTAATGGTGTAAAATCAACTTGTGTAGACGTTTTTTAGGCAATTAGTGGGTTAGGAGCAACCATTCACTGTGTATGTTTGGGTTTTATGATGAATTACCAACTTGTGTTTGTGTATGTTGAGTACTAAAGACATATGATCAACATACACTGTGTATGCTTGGTTTTAATGGTATAAAATCAACTTGTGTAGACGTTTTTTAAGCAATTAGTGGGTTAGGAGAAACCATACACTGTGTATGTTTGGTTTTAATGGTGAATATCCAACTTGTGTTTGTGTATGCTGAGTAATAAAGGCGTATGATCAACATACTCTGTGTATGCTTGGTTTTAATGGTGTAAAATCAACTTGTGTAGGCTTTTTTTAAGCAATTAGTGGGTTAGGAGCAACCATAAACTGTGTATGTTTGGTTTCAATGGTGAATATCCAACTTGTGTTTGTGTATGTTTGAGAAATAAAGGTGTATGATCAACATACACTTGGTTTTAATGATTTAAAATCAACTTGTGCAGGCTTTTTTTAAGCAATTAGTGGGTTAGGAGCAACCATACACTGTATATGTTTGGTTTTTAAGGTGAATAACCAATTTGTGTTTGTGTATGTGGAGTAATAAAGGTGTATGATCAACATATACTGTGTATGATTGGTTTTAATGGTATAAAATCAACTTGTGTAGGCTTTTTTTAAGCAATTAGTGGGTTAGGAGCAAACTTGCGCTGTCTATGTTTGGTTTTAATGGTGAATATCCAACTTGTGTTTGTGTATGTTGAGGAATAAAGGTGTATGATCATCATACACTGTGTATGCTTGGTTTTAATGCATTAAAATCAACTTGTGTAGACGTTTTTTAAGCAATTGGTGGGTTAGGAGCAACCATACACAGTGTATGTTTGGTTTTTATGGTGAATAACACACTTGTGTTTGTATATGTTGAGTAATAATGGTGTATGATCAACATACACTGAGTATGCTTGGTTTTAATAGTGTAAAATCAACTCATGTAGGTTTTTTTAAGCAATTAGTGGGTCAGGAGCAACCATACACTGTGTATGTTTGGTTTTTATGGTGAATAACCAACTTGTGTTTGTGTATGTTGAGGAATAAAGGTGCATGATGAACATACAATGTGTATGCTTGGTTTTAATGGTGTAAAATCAACTTGTGTAGACGTTTTTTAAGCAATTAGTGGGTTAGGAGCAACCATACACTGTGTATGTTTGGTTTTTATGATGAATAACCTACTTGTGTTTGTGTATGCTGAGTAATAAAGATGTATGATCAACATACACTGTGTATGCTTGGTTTTAATGGCATAAAATCAACTTGTGTAGACATTTTTTAAGCAATTAGTGGGTTTGGAGCAACCATACACTGTTTATGTTTGGTTTTAATGGCGAATATCTAACTTGTGTTTGTGTGTGTTGAGTAATAAAGGTGTACGATCAACATACTCTGTGTATGCTAGGTTTTAATGGTGTAAAATCAACTTGTGTAGGCTTTTTTTAAGCAATTAGTGGGTTAGGAGCAACCATAAACTGCGTATGTTTGGTTTTAATGGTGAATATCCAACTTGTGTTTGTTTATGTTTGAGAAATAAAGGTGTATGATCAACATAAACTTGGTTTTAATGGTGTAAAATCAACTTGTGCAGGCTTTTTTTGAGCAATTAGTGGGTTAAGAGCAACCATACACTGTATATGTATGGTTTTTAAGGTGAATAACCAATTTGTGTTTGTGTATGTTGAGTAATAAAGGTGTATGATCAAAATATACTGTGTATGATTGGTTTTAATGGTATAAAATCAACTTGTGTAGCCTTTTTCTAAGCAATTAGTGGGTTAGGGGCAACCATACACTGTCTATGTTTGGTTTTAATGGTGAATATCCAACTTGTGTTTGTGTATGTTGAGGAATAAAGGTGTATGATCAGAATCTCTGTGTATGCTTGGTTTTAATGGTGCAAAATCAACTTGTGTAGGCTTTTTTTAAGCAATTAGTGTGTTAGGAACAACTATACACAGTCCATGTTTGGTTTTTATGGTGAATAACGAACTTGTGTTTGTGTATGTTGAGGAATAAAGGTGTATGATCAACATACACTGTGCATGCTTGGTTTTAATGGTGTAAAATCAACTTGTGTAGACGTTTTTTAGGCAATAAGTGGGTTAGGAGCAACCATACACTGTGTATGTTTGGTTTTTATGATGAATTACCAACTTGTGTTTGTGTATGTTGAGTAATAAAGGTATATGATCAACATACACTGTGTATGCTTGGTTTTAATGGTATAAAATCAACTTGTGTAGACGTTTTTTACGCAATTAGTGGGTTAGGTAAACCATACACTGTGTATGTTTGGTTTTAATGGTGAATATCCAACTTGTGTTTGTGTATGTTGAGTAATAAAGGTGTATAATCAACATACTCTGTGTATGCTTGGTTTTAATGGTGTAAAATCAACTTGTGTAGGCTTTTTTTAAGCAATTAGTGGGTTAGGAGCAACCATAAACTGTGTGTGTTTGGTTTTAGTGGTAAATATCCAACTTGTGTTTGTGTGTGTTTGAGAAATAAAGGTGTATGATCAACATACACTTGGTTTTGGTGGTTTAAAATCAACTTGTGCAGGCTTTTTTTAAGCAATTAGTGGGTTAGGAGCAACCATACACTGTATATGTTTGGTTTTTAAGGTGAATAACCAATTTGTGTTTGTGTATGTTGAGTAATAAAGGCGTATGATCAACATATACTGTGTATGATTGGTTTTAATGGTATAAAATCAACTTGTGTAGGCTTTTTTTAAGCAATTAGTGGGTTAGGAGCAACCATGCACTGTCTATATTTGGTTTTAATGGTGAATATCCAACTTGAGTTTTTGTATGTTGAGGCATAAAGGTGTATGATCATCATACACTGTGTATGCTTGGTTTTAATACTGTAAAATCAACTTGTGTAGACGTTTTTTAAGCCATTAGTGGGTTAGGAACAACCATACACAGTGTATGTTTGGTTTTTATGGTGAATAACCAACTTGTGTTCGTGTATGTTGAGTAATAATGGTGTATGATCAACATACACTGAGTATGCTTGGTTTTAATGGTGTAAAATCAACTCATGTAGGTTTTTTTAAGCAATTAGTGGGTCAGGAGTAACCATACACTGTGTATGTTTGGTTTTTATTGTGAATAACCAACTTGTGTTTGTGTATGTTGAGGAACAAAGGTGTATGATCAACATACACTGTGTATGCTTGGTTTTAATGGTGTAAAATCAACTTATGTTGACGTTTTTCAAGCAATTAGTGGGTTAGGAGCAATCATACACTGTGTCTGTTTGGTTTTTATGATGAATAACCAACTTGTGTTTGTGTATGCTGAGTAATAAAGGTGTATGATCAACATACACTATGTATGCTTGGTTTTAATGGTACAAAATCAACTTGTGTAGACATTTTTTAAGCAATTAGTGGGTTAGGAGCAACCATACACTGTGTATATTTGGTTTTAATGGTGAATATCCAACTTGTGTTTGTGTATGTTGAGTAATAAAGGTGTACGATCAACATACTCTGTGTATGCTTGGTTTTAATGGTGTAAAATCAACTTGCCTAGGCTTTTTTTAAGCAATTAGTGGGTTAGGAGCAACCATAAACTGTGTATGTTTTGTTTTAATGGTGAATATCCAACTTGTGTTTGTGTATGTTTGAGAAATAAAAGTGTATGATCAACATGCTCTTGGTTTTAATGGTGTAAAATCAACTTGTGCAGGCTTTTTTTAAGCAATTAGTGGGTTAAGAGCAACCATACACTGTATATGTATGGTTTTTAAGGTGAATAACCAATTTGTGTTTGTGTATGTTGAGCAATAAAGGTGTATGATCAACATATACTGTGTATGATTGGTTTTAATGGTATAAAATCAACTTGTGTAGGCTTTTTTTTGAGCAATTAGTGGGTTAGGGGCAACCATACACTGTCTATGTTTGGTTTTAATGGTGAATATCCAACTTGTGTTTGTGTATGTTGAGGAATAAAGGTGTATGATCAACATACTCTGTCTATGCTTGGTTTTAAAGGTGTAAAATCAACTTGTGCAGGCTTTTTTAAGCTATTAGTGGGTTAGGAGAAACCATACACTGTGTATGTTTGGTTTTAATGGTGAATATCCAACTTGTGTTTTTGTATGTTGAGTAATAAAGGCGTATGATCAACATACTCTATGTATGCTTGGTTTTAATGGGGTAAAATCAACTTGTGTAGCCTTTTTTTAAGCAATTAGCGGGTTAGGAGCAACCATAAACTCTGTATGTTTGGTTTTAATGGTGAATATCCAACTTGTGGTTTTGTGTGTTTGAGAAATAAAGGTGTATGATCAACATACACTTGGTTTTAATGGTGTAAAATCAACTTGTGTGGGCATTTTTTAAGCTATTAGTGGGTTAGGAGCAACCATAAACTCTGTATGTTTGGTTTTAATGGTGAATATCCTACTTGCGTTTGTGTATGTTTGAGAAATAAAGGTGTATGATCAACATACACTTGGTTTTAAGGGTGTAAAATCAACTTGTGCAGGCTTTTTTTAAGCAATTAGTGGGTTAGGAGCAACCATACACTGTATATGTTTGGTTTTTAGGGTGAATAACCAATTTGTGTTTGTGTATGTTGAGTAATAAAGGTGTATGATCAATATATACTGTGTATGATTGGTTTTAATGGTATAAAATCAACTTGTGTAGGCTTTTTTTAAGCAATTAGTGGGTTAGGAGCAACCATACACTGTCTATGTTTGGTTTTAATGGTGAATATCCAACTTGTGTTTGTGTATGTTGAGGAATAAAGGTGTATGATCATCATACACTGTGTATGCTTGGTTTTAATGGTGTAAAATCTACTTGTGTTGACGTTTTTTATGCAATTAGTGGGTTAGGAGCAACAATACACACTGCATGTTTGGTTTTAATGGTGAATATCCAACTTATGTTTGTGTATATTGAGGAATAACATTGTTTATGCTTGGTTTTAATGGTGTAAAATCAACTTACGTAGGCTCTTTTTTAAGCAATTAGTGGGCTAGGGGCAACCATACACTGTGTATGCTTGGTTTTATGGTGAATGACCAACTTGTGTTTGTGTATGTTGAGTAATAAAGGTGTATGATCAACATACACCGTTTTTGATTGGTTTTAATAGTGTAAAATCAACTTGTGTAGGCTTTTTTTACGCAATTAATGGGTTAGGAGCAACCGTACACTGTGTATGTTTGGTTTTAATGGTGAATATCCAACTTGTGTTTGTGTATGTTGCGGAATAAAGGTGTATGATCAACATACACTGTGTATGCTTGGTTTTAACGGTGTAAAATCAACTTGTGTAGACGTTTTTTTAGCAATTAGTGGGTTAGGAGCAACCATACACTGTGTTTGGTTTAAATGGTGAATATCCAACTTGTGTTTGTGTACGTTGAGTAATAAAGTTTTATGATCAACATACACTGTGTGTGCTTTGTTTTAATGATGTAAATTCAACTTTTGTAGGCTTTTTTTAAGCATTTAGTGGGTTAGGAGCAACTATACACTGTGTATGTTTGGTTTTTATGGTTAATAACCAACTTGTGTTTGTGTATGTTGAGTAATAAAGGTGTATGATCAACATACACTGTGTATGATTGGTTTTAATGGTATAAAATTAACTTGTGTAGGCTTCTTTAAGCAATTAGTGGGTTAGGAGCAACCATACACTGTGTATGTTTGGTTTTAATGGTGAATATCCAACTTGTGTTTGTGTATGTTGAGGAATAAAGGTGTATAATCAACATGCACTATGTATGCTTGGTTTTAATACTGTAAAATCAACTTGTGAAGACGTTATTTAAGCAATTAGTGGGTTAGGAGCGACAATACACTGTGTATGTTTGGTTTTAATGGTGAATATCCAACTTGTGTTTGTGTATGTTGAGGAATAAAGGTGTATGATCGACATACATTGTGTATGCTTGGTTTTAATGGTTTAAAATCAACTTACGTAGGCTCTTTTTTAAGCAATTAGTGCGCTAGGAGCAACCATACACTGTGTATGCTTGGTTTTTATGGTGAATGACCAACTTGTGTTTGTGTATGTTGAGTAATAAAGGTGTATGATCAACATACACTGTGCATGATTGGTTTTAATAGTGTAAAATCAACTTGTGTAGGCTTTTTTTACGCAATTAATGGGTTAGGAGCAACCATACACTGTGTATATTTGGTTTTAATGGTGAATATCCAACTTGTGTTTGTGTATGTTGAGGAATAAAGGCGTATGATCAACATACACTGTGTATACTTGGTTTTAATGGTGTAAAATCAACTTGTGTAGACGTTTTTTAAGCAATTAGTGGGTTAGGAGCAACCACACACTATGTATGTTTGGTTTAAATTGTGAATATCCAACTTGTGTTTGTGTATGTTGTGTAATAAAGTTTTATGATCAACATACACTGTGTGTGCTTTGTTTTAATGATGTGAATTCAACTTCTGTAGGCTTTTTTTAAGCATTTAGTGGGTTAGGAGCAACTATACACTGTGTATGTTTGGTTTTTATGGTTAATAACCAACTTGTGTTTGTGTATGTTGAGTAATAAAAGTGTGTGATCAACATACTCTGCGTATGATTGGTTTTAATGGTGTAAATTCAACTTGTGTGGGCTGTTTTTAAGCAATTAGTGGGTTAGGAGCAGCCATATACTGTGTATGTTTTATTTTTATGGTGAATAACCAACTTGTGTTTGTGTATGTTGAGTAATAAAGGTGTATGATCAACATACACTGTGTATGCTTGGTTTTAATGGTATAAAATCAACTTGTGTAGACCTTTTTTAAGTAATTAATGGGTTAGGAGCGACCATACACTGTAAATGTTTGGTTTTAATGGTGAATATCCAACTTGTGTTTGTGTATGTTGAGTAATGAAGGTGTATGATCAAGATACTCTGTGTATGCTTGGTTTAATGATGTAAAATCACCTTGTGTACGCTTTTTTTAAGCAATTAGTGGGTTAGGAGCAACCATAAATTGTGTATGTTTGGTTTTAATGGTGAATATCCAACTTGTGTTTGTGTATGTTTGAGAAATAAAGGTGTATGATCAACTTATACTTAGTTTTAATGATGTAAAATCAACTTGTGCAGGCTTTGTTTAAGCAATAGTGGGTTAGGGACAACCATACACTGTATATGTTTGGTTTTTAAGGTGAATAAACCATTTGTGTTTGTGTATGTTGAGAATAAAGGTCTATGATCAACATATAATGTGTATGATTGGTTTTAATGGTATAAAATCAACTTGTGTAGGCTTTTTTTAAGCAATTAGTGGGTTAGGAGCAACCATACACTGTCTATGTTTGGTTTTAATGGGGATTATCCAACTTGTATTTGTGTTTGTTGAGGAATAAAGGTGTATGATCATCATACACTGTGTATGCTTGGTTTCAATACTGTAAAATCAACTTCTGTTGACGTTTTTTAAGCAATTAGTGGATTAGGAGCAACCATACACAGTGTATGTTTGGTTTTTATGGTGAATAACCAACTTGTGTTTATGTATGTTGAGTAATAATGGTGTATGATCAACATACACTGTGTATGCTTGGTTTTAATGGTGTAAAATCAACTCATGTAGGTTTTTTTAAGCAATTAGTGGGTCAGGAGTAACCATACACTGTGTATGTTTGGTTTTTATTGTGAATAACCAACTTGTGTTTGTGTATGTTGAGGAACAAAGGTGTATGATCAACATACACTGTGTATGCTTGGTTTTAATGGTGTAAAATCAACTTATGTTGACGTTTTTCAAGCAATTAGTGGGTTAGGAGCAACCATACACTGTGTCTGTTTGGTTTTTATGATGAATAACCAACTTGTGTTTGTGTATGCCGAGTAATAAAGGTGTATGATCAACATACACTATGTATGCTTGGTTTTAATGGTACAAAATCAACTTGTGTAGACATTTTTTAAGCAATTAGTGGGTTAGGAGCGACCATACACTGTGTATGTTTGGTTTTAATGGTGAATATCCAACTTGTGTTTGTGTATGTTGAGTAATAAAGGTGTACGATCAACATACTCTGTGTATGCTTGGTTTTAATGGTGTAAAATCAACTTGCCTAGGCTTTTTTTAAGCAATTAGTGGGTTAGGAGCAACCATAAACTGTGTATGTTTTGTTTTAATGGTGAATATCCAACTTGTGTTTGTGTATGTTTGAGAAATAAAAGTGTATGATCAACATGCACTTGGTTTTAATGGTGTAAAATCAACTTGTGCAGGCTTTTTTTAAGCAATTAGTGGGTTAAGAGCAACCATACACTGTATATGTATGGTTTTTAAGGTGAATAACCAATTTGTGTTTGTGTATGTTGAGCAATAAAGGTGTATGATCAACATATACTGTGTATGATTGGTTTTAATGGTATAAATTCAACTTGTGTAGGCTTTTTTTAAGCAATTAGTGGGTTAGGAGCAACCATGCACTGTCTATGTTTGGTTTTAATGGTGAATATCCAACTTGTGTGTTTGTATGTTGAGGAATAAAGGTGTATGATCATCATACACTGTGTATGCTTGGTTTTAATACTGTAAAATCAACTTGTGTAGATATTTTTTAAGCCATTAGTGGGTTAGGAACAACCATACACAGTGTATGTTCGGTTTTTATGGTGAATAACCAACTTGTGCTTGTGTATGTTGAGTAATAATGGTGTATGATCAACATACACTGAGTATGCTTGGTTTTAATGGTGTAAAATCAACTCATGTAGGTTTTTTTAAGCAATTAGTGGGTCAGGAGCAACCATACACTGTGTATGTTTGGTTTTTATTGTGAATAACCAACTTGTGTTTGTGTATGTTGAGGAATAAAGGTGTGTGATCAACATACACTGTGTATGCTTGGTTTTAAAGGTGTAAAATCAACTTTTGTAGACGTTTTTTAAGCAATTAGTGGGTTAGGAGCAACCATACACTGTGTATGTTTGGTTTTTATGATGAATAACCAACTTGTGTTTGTGTATGCTGAGTAATAAAGGTGTATGATCAACATACACTGTGTATGCTTGGTTTTAATGGTATAAAATCAACTTATGTAGACATTTTTTAAGCAATTAGTGGGTTAGGAGTAACCATACACCGTGTATGTTTGGTTTTAATGGTGAATATCCAACTTGTGTTTGTGTATGTTGAGTAATAAAGGTGTACGATCATCATACACTGTGTATGCTTGGTTTTAATACTGTAAAATCAACTTGTGTAGGCTTTTTTAAAGCAATTAGTGGGTTAGGAGCAACCATACACTGTATATGTTTGGTTTTTAAGGTGAATAACCAGTTTGTGTTTGTGTATGTTGAGTAATAAAGGTGTATGATCAACATATAATGTGTATGATTGGTTTTAATGGTATAAAATCAACTTGTGTAGGCTTTTTTTAAGTAATTAGTGGGTTAGGAGCAACCATGCACTGTCTATGTTTGGTTTTAATGGTGAATATCCAACTTGTGTTTTTGTGTGTTGAGGAATAAAGGTGTATGATCATCATACACTGTGTATACTTGGTTTTAATACTGTAAAATCAACTTGTGTAGGCTTTTTTTAAGCAATTAGTGTGTTAGGAACAACTATACACTGTCTATGTTTGGTTTTTATGGTGAATAACCAACTTGTGTTTGTGTATGTTGAGGAATAAAGGTGTATGATCAACATACGCTGTGTATGCTTGGTTTTAATGGTGTAAAATCAACTTGTATAGACGTTTTTTAGGCAATTAGTGGGTTAGGAGCAACCATACACTGTGTATGTTTGGTTTTTATGATGAATTACCAACTTGTGTTTGTGTATGTTGAGTAATAAAGGTATATGATCAACATACACTGTGTATGCTTGGTTTTAATGGTATAAAATCAACTTGTGTAGACGTTTTTTCAGCAATTAGTGGGTTAGGAGAAACCATACACTGTGTATGTTTGGTTTTAATGGTGAATATCCAACTTGTGTTTGTGTATGTTGAGTAATAAAGGTGTATGATCAACATACTCTTTGTATGCTTGGTTTTAATGGTGTGAAATCAACTTGTGTAGGCTTTTTTTAAGCAATTAGTGGGTTAGGAGCAACCATAAACTGTGTATGTTTGGTTTTAATGGTGAATATCCAACTTGTGTTTGTGTATGTTTGAGAAATAAAGGTGTATGATCAACATACACTTGGTTTTAATGGTTTAAAATCAACTTGTGCAGGCTTTTTTAAAGCAATTAGTGGGTTAGGAGCAACCATACACTGTATATGTTTGGTTTTTAAGGTGAATAACCAATTTGTGTTTGTGTATGTTGAGTAATAAGGGTGTATGATCAACATATACTATGTATGATTGGTTTTAATGGTATAAAATCAACTTGTGTAGGCTTTTTTTAAGTAATTAGTGGGTTAGGAGCAACCATGCACTGTCTATGTATGGTTTTAATGGTGAATATCCAACTTGTGTTTTTGTGTGTTGAGGAATAAAGGTGTATGATCATCATACACTGTGTATGCTTGGTTTTAATACTGTAAAATCAACTTGTGTAGACATTTTTTAAGCAATTAGTGGGTTAGGAACAACCTTACACAGTGTATATTTGGTTTTTATGGTGAAGAACCAACTTGTGTTTGTGTATGTTGAGTAATAATGGTGTATGATCAACATACACTGAGTATGCTTGGTTTTAATGGTATAAAATCAACTCATGTAGGTTTTTTTAAGCAATTAGTGGGTCAGGAGCGACCATACACTGTGTATGTTTTGTTTTTATTGTGAATAACCAACTTGTGTTTGTGTATGTTGAGGAATAAAGGTGTATGATAAACATACACTGTGTATGCTTGGTTTTAATGGTGTAAAATCAACTTGTGTAGACGTTTTTTAAGCAATTAGTGGGTTAGGAGCAACCATACACTGTGTATGTTTGGTTTTTATGATGAATAACCAACTTGTGTTTGTGTATGCTGAGTAATAAAGGTGTATGATCAACATACACTGTGTATGCTTGATTTTAATCGTATAAAATCAACTCGTGTAGACATTTTTTAAGCAATTAGTGGGTTAGGAGCAACCATACACTGTGTATGTTTGGTTTTAATGGTGAATATCCAACTTGTGTTTGTGTATGTTGAGTAATAAAGGTGTACGATCAACATACTCTGTCTATGCTTGGTTTTAATGGTGTAAAATCAACTTGTGCAGGCTTTTTTTAAGCAATTAGTGGGTTAGGAGCAACCATAAACTGTGTATGTTTGGTTTTAATGGTGAATATCCAACTTGTGTTTGTGTATGTTGAGTAATAAAGGTGTATGATCAACACACACTGTGTATGAATGGTTTTAATGGTGTAAAATTAACTTGTGTAGGCTTTTTTAAAGCAATTAGTGGGTTAGGAGCAACCATACACTGTGTATGTTTGGTTTTAATGGTGAATATCCAACTTGTGTTTGTGTATGTTAAGGAATAAAGATGTATGATCAACATACAGTGTGTATGCTTGGTTTTAATGCAGTAAAATCAACTTGTGTAGACGTTTTTTCAGCAATTAGTGGGTTAGGAGTAACCTTACACTGTGTACGATTGGTTTTAATGGTGAATATCCAACTTGAGTATGTGTATGTTGAGGAATAAAGGTGTATGATCAACATACACTGAGTATTCTTGGTTTTAATAGTGTAAAATCAACTTGTTGTGGCTTTTTTTAAGCAATTAGTGGGTTAGGAGCAACCATACACTGTGTATGATTGGTTTTAATGGTGAATACCCAACTTGTGTTTGTGTATGCTGAGGAATAAAGGTGTATGATCAACATACACTGTGTATGCTTGGTTTTAATACTGTAAAATCAACTTGTGTAGACGTTATTTAAGCAATTAGTGGGTTAGGAGCAACAATACGCTTTTTATTTTTTGGTTTTAATGGTGAATATCCAACTTGTGTTTGTGTATGTTGAGGAATAAAGGCGTATGATTGACATACATTGTGTATGCTTAGTTTTAATAGTGTAAAATCAACTTGTGTAGGCTTGTTTTTAAGCAATTAGTGGGTTAGAAGCAACCATGCACAGTCTATTTTCGGTTTTAATGGTAAATATCCAACTTGTGTTTGTGTATGTCGAGTAATAAAGGTATATGATCAACATACACTGTGTATGCTTGGTTTTAATTGTGTAAAACCAACTTGTGTATTCTTTTTTTAAGCAATTTGTGGGTTAGGAGCTACCATACACAGTGTATGTTTGGTTTTTATGGTGAATAACCAACTTGTGCTTGTGTATATTGAGTAATAAAGGTGTATGATCAATATACACTGTGTCTGCCGGGTTTTAATGCTGTAAAATCTACATGTGTGGACGTGTTTTAAGCAATTTGTGCGTTAGGAGCTACCATACACTGTATACGTTTGGTTTTTATGGTGAATATCCAACATGTGTTTGTGTATGTTTGAGGATTAATGGTGTATGATCAATATACACTGAGTATGCTTAGTTTGAATGGTGTAAAATCAACTTATGTAGGCTTTTTTTAAGCAATTAGTGGGTCAGGAGCAACCATACACTGTGTATGTTTGGTTTTTATGGTGAATAACCAACTTGTGTTTGTGTATGTTGTGGAATAAAGGTGTATGATCAACATACACTGTGTATGCCTGGGTTTAATGGTGTAAAATCAACTTGTGTAGACATTTTTTAGGCAATTAGTGGGTTAGGGGTAACCATACACTGTGTATGTTTGGGTTTTATGATGAATTACCAACTTGTGTTTGTGTATGTTATGTAATAAAGGTATATGATCAACATACACTGTGTATGCTTGGTTTTAATGGTATAAAATCAACTTGTGTAGACGTTTTTTAAGCAATTAGTGGGTTAGGAGAAACCATACACTATGTTTGTTTGGTTTTAATGGTGAATATCCAACTTGTGTTTGTGTATGTTGAGTAATAAAGGCGTATGATCAACATACTCCGTGTATGCTTGGTTTTAATGGTGTAAAATCAACTTGTGTAGGCTTTTTTTAAGCAATTAGTGGGTTAGGAGCAACCATAAACTGTATATGTTTGGTTTTAATGGTGAATATCCAACTTGTGTTTGTGTATGTTTGAGAAATAAAGGTGTATGATCAACATACACTTGGTTTTAATGGTTTAAAATCAACTTGTGCAGGCTCTTTTTAAGCAATTAGTGGGTTGGGAGCAACTATACACTGTATATGTTTGGTTTTTAAGGTGAATAACCAATTTGTGTTTGTGTATGTTGAGTAATAAAGGTGTATGATAAACATATACTGTGTATGATTGGTTTTAATGGTATAAAATCAACTTGTGTAGGCTTTTTTTAAGCAATTAATGGGTTAGGAGCAACCATACACTGTCTATGTTTGGTTTTAATGGTGAATATCCAACTTGTGTTTGTGTATGTTGAGGAATAAAGGTATATGATCATCATACACTGTGTATGCTTGGTTTTAATACTGTAAAATCGACTTGTGTAGACGTTTTTAAATAATTAGTGGGTTAGGAGCAACCATACACAGTGTATGTTTGGTTTTTATGGAGAATAACCAACTTCTGTTTGTGTATGTTGAGTAATAATGGTGTATGATCAACATACACTGAGTATGCTTGGTTTTAATAGTGTAAAATCAACTTGTATAGACGTTTTTTAAGCAATTAGTGGGTTAGGAGAAACCATACACTGTGTATGTTTGGTTTTTATGATGAATATCCAACTTGTGTTTGTGTATGTTGAGTAATAAAGGTGTATGATCAACATACTCTGTGTATGCTTGGTTTTAATGGTGTAAAATCAACTTTTGTAGACGTTTTTTAAGCAATTAGTGGGTTAGGAGCAACCATAAACTGTATATGTTTGGTTTTAATGGTGAATATCCAACTTGTGTTTGTGTATGTTTGAGAAATAAAGGTGTATGATCAACATACACTTGGTTTTAATGGTTTAAAATCAACTTGTGCAGGCTCTTTTTAAGCAATTAGTGGGTTGGGAGCAACTATACACTGTATATGTTTGGTTTTTAAGGTGAATAACCAATTTGTGTTTGTGTATGTTGAGTAATAAAGGTGTATGATAAACATATACTGTGTATGATTGGTTTTAATGGTATAAAATCAACTTGTGTAGGCTTTTTTTAAGCAATTAGTGGGTTAGGAGCAACCATACACAGTGTATGTTTGGTTTTTATTGTGAATAACCAACTTGTGTTTGTGTATGTTGAGTAATAAAGGTATATGATCAACATACACTGTGTATGCTTGGTTTTAATGGTATAAAATCAACTTGTGTAGACGTTTTTTAAGCAATTAGTGGGTTAGGAGAGACCATACACTGTGTATGTTTGGTTTTAATGGTGAATATCCAACTTGTGTTTGTGTATGTTGAGTAATAAAGGTGTATGATCAACATACTCTGTGTATGCTTGGTTTTAATGGTGTAAAATCAACTTGTGTAGGCTTTTTTTAAGCAATTAGTGGGTTAGGAGCAACCATAAACTGTGTATGTTTGGTTTTAATGGTGAATATCCAACTTGTGTTTGTGTATATTTGAGAAATAAAGGTGTATAATCAACATACACTTGGTTTTAATGGTTTAAAATCAACTTGTGCCTACTTTTTTTAAGCAATTAGTGGGTTAGGAGCAACCATACACTGTATATGTTTGGTTTTTAAGGTGAATAACCAATTTGTGTTTGTGTATGTTGAGTAATAAAGGTGTATGATCATCATATACTGTGTATGATTGGTTTTAATGGTATAAATTCAACTTGTGTAGGCTTTTTTTAAGCAATTAGTGGGTTA
>JAGTTD010000017.1:19740636-19817501 GCA_018398585.1 Simmondsia chinensis
TGCAATTCTAATTGGAAAAAGAATGAAAATAAAATATTGGGTAAATTGGCCTTTTTAAGATTATTTTTGAATTAGAATTTGACTTTTATTATCTTTCCTTATTATAGTTATATTAGGAGTTTGTTACTATCAATTTAGGAGCTCCTTTTTTAAAAATAAGAATTTAATTTCTTCTCTATAAAAGTATATTGTTTATTTTATATTTATTTATGCATATAACTGACTATTAAATAATATGTATACAAGGACAATGTTCAAAACAGATATAGTAAGTCTTATATTTTTATTTAAGTAAATATTAATTTTAATATAATATAACATAAAAAGTGCACTTTTTATTTGCAACAATATGCATTTTTATTTAGGAAGTTCTTATTAACAAGAAAAAAAAATTATTATTATCAAAGTAATAATATGACTTAAGAGAAACTATAGTAACAAAATTATTTTGAAAATAACATATTGCCTTGGCTGTAATAATTTTGCTTTGCCAACAATATTACATTTTTTTTACTCAAATAGTGTTTCTAAGAAAAAAAAAAAAACCAAAAAAAAAAGACCAAAAATTATGAAAAGAATGCTAAATCCCGGCGTCCAACCCGAACCGACGAAAAACCACAGTTTGTTTAAAACAACTCAGCTACTTTCGTTTCCATTTTTTTTTAAAATAAATATTTATATACAACATATAAGTTGTTTTTTTTTTTTGGAGAAATTCAAATTATTTTTAAGGGTTTTTTTTTTTTTTTTAAACATAAAACTACATAAATTTTAAGTGTGGTTACAAAATTTGAGATGTTGTGCTATGTAGAAGCTATTAATTTTTATTTAATTTGTTTCAAAATATAGTTATTAAAGAATATTGTTTTCATTTTACTGTAGCATTAATAAAAATACAGCTGTCACATCAGCACTATTGACTAAAAATGACATCATTATGTTAGAGAGAAGTCTTTTTATTTGCAACAACAACTTAAATAAATGCCGTAGTACTAAAATGTAAATAACCCTTCAAATTATTTTTAAGGGGTTTTTTTTTTTACATAAAACTACCTAAACTTTCTAAAATTTTCAATGTCATATCTTAATATTGATGAAGTTAACATCAGTTAGTTTTTGGTTCGAAGCTTTTGAAAAAAATAGAGAAACGGATTTTAAAAAGTTCAAATATTTAAATAATTCTAAATGTTTAAAAAAATTTAAATATGTTAAAAATTTGTATATATTTTTAAAAAAATCATATGTAAACAAATATCTTTTTAAATGTCACATAAGCAAAAAGTAATGAATATTTACAGTGTTAACATACATTATGGTGTGACATTGAAAATTTTTGAAAAGTTTAGATAATTTTTTAAAACTGCACCTAAAAATTTAGATGGTTTTTAATAAAAACCCCTTTTAAAATACATAAATAATTTTTCTAAGGGTTTTTTTAGCTAAAAATCAACTAAACTTTAGGTGCCGTTTCAAAAAAATTATCTAAGCTTTCTAATTTTTAAAGTCACATTAAACTTTTTAGAATTTTCAATACCATACTGATATGCCTTATATTTACATATTTTTTTCTTCATTCTTAAGACATATTCGGCTTTAACATGTGTATTTTGTTGTAATCTAGGTATATTTAGGCTTGAAGTGCAACGTAGCGAACAAAGGTGAAAAAGCGACAAAATCAAGCATAATCGGTGTATATTTGAAGACTGCTTTGAGAAACCCGCCATGTATGCGAAAAAGGACCAATCATGTTATAATTCAATAACCCAAATAAATCTTGTGGATATATATATATATATATATATATACACTCTTCAATACCCTTTACTATTTAACACTGTTGAAAACGGGAACACCCAACGAGAACACCTACACACGGCTTACCAACGCATTCAGGGCTTGCCAACGCTACACCCAAGCTTACCAATGCTCCTAATAGGTTTTTATCAGCAAAATTGCTCCTACTAGGTGCTTAACAGTATTTCTATGAAATTACTGTTGAAAGCTCCTTCTAACTAGGCTCTGATGCCAAATGGGGAGGATCGGAAGCGGGGAGGAGTAGACAGAAGAGGATGAGAAAGGAAGACGAGAAAGAGGGAGAATTTATTGAAATTGACAGACTGAAATACAGAAATTAAAGTTACAGATTGAAATCAAAAATTATAGAATATTGAAATTGAAGACTTGAATACAGATCATAAGCTTACAAGAGAAAGTAAAAGAAAAGACTTTTGTATTTTGTTTTTGCTTTCCTAATTTTGTCTGAATTTGGACCTTGCTTGAAATGGGGGTCTGAAGCTCCTTTTATAGCCTTCAGAATTAAATTGCAATTGAGAAATTTTGAAGTCCGTACAGCTGGGCTTCAATTATTGATCTTGAACAGTGAAATTGAATGATTGCAACAGTAACTGGGCAGCTGGACGTCCTTGCAACAGTGACTGCTACAGTAAAATTGACCTTGCTACAGAGACTTGTCTGGGAATCAAATCAGTTGTAATTGAATTATTGAAGGAGGCTTGCGTCATTGCATGCGTCATCTTGAATTATTGGAGGAGATTAAAAAGATCAGTCTGAGATGAGCTGGCATCATCACTTTCGTCATCATCAGATGCATCTTGAATTTGTTAAATCAGCTGGGCTAAAAGTTTTTTTGAAATTTTTGTCTTTGATTTGGATTTTGAAGAAGAGCTTGAATCTGAAGTCTTTTTGAATTTAAGGAAATAAAAGCATATTGATATTTCTGATTTCTTCATCGAGAATAGCCTGTTCTTCATTTTTGAGTTCTTCATAACGTTGGAGTAAATCAGTTTGATTTGTGGTTTTGAGAAAGGAGACATCAAGATTCTTATTGAAAGAATAAATTTTTTGAATAAGATCTTCAGCTACAAGAAATGATTTGATAATTCCACTATGAGTTGAAAAGGCTTGAGGATGGAGATTAAAAACTAGTTGTTTAGCTCTCCATTGATTGAGTTGTGAGGAAAGGGTGTTGTTATTGCATGGATATGGTTCATCAGAGGGACATAGTGTATGCCTAACATATGAGCCATAGACAAAAATCCTGTGTTGGCTGGGATTAGTATAAATGCCAGAAAACTCAGGAGGTTTAGATTGCATAAGAGTATCTGTAGAAATGACTTTATCTTCGAAATGGTTTTGTACTACATAAGGTAGTTTTCTTCCAAATTGAGAAGCTTGATCAGAATTGGTAAAAATCATTTGGAGTAGAAATCCATAGTCTAACAAATATTGAGGAGTAAGGGTAATTTGTTTGCCTTCGTGAAGAATGGTCATAGGTTGATAGATTTCTAAGTCTAAACAAACACGCACATTTGAGTAGGTAAGGTGACAAGGGCAGTCTATTCTATTGAATGGTAAGTTTTGACAAATTGGAGTTAGCTTGCATTCTGCGGGATAGCCATATTGGGAAACCCATTGAAAGGTAAGTCCTGGAATCATAATATTGTGAATAGAAAGGCCTTGAAGGAAACTTTGAATTTTTATAAGTGTTTTGAGATTACTGCATTTAGTGACCCGTGAAATTTTTGAGGCAATATCATGGGGGAAATGGCAAAGGACTTTTTCTGGAAAGAAGAAAATCCTAGGTTTGAGAAATTCATAAGTCGAAGACATAGTACAACAATTTGGAGGTTTGGATTGGTAATTGATTTGATTTTGAAGAACGGAGATTTGTTTTCTAAGAGCTATGTTTTCTTGGGTTTTTTTCTCGAGTTGGGTTTGAAGAGTTTGAGGTTCTGAATTTTGAGTGTTTTGAAGGGGTAAGGATTTGGAGTCATTTTGAGATATTGGAGTTTGAGAAATTTTTTGAGCAGAGGTTGAGTTTGATGATTTGAGTAGTAATGGGCGAGCAGAGGGATTGGTGTAGTTATGAGAAAGGATTAAAGGTTGTTTTTGTTTTGAAATTGATTTTGGAATTCTTTCTTTGGTTTTAAGAACATAATTTTTTGACCATTTGATTTTGAATTTGCGAATTAAAGAGATTGGATAATGCTATTCAAAAATTTGAGAACTATCATATGACCAGCATAATATCCAAGGTATTTGAAAATTTGAATGAAACTTTAAAATTGTTTGAATAGGGTCATCGTTTGAGTTTTTTGAATAAGTGTTGAATAAATCTTTGATATGAGTTGGGAAAATGTCGATGGTACTACCAAAGACGTGCCACCATTCATAAAACCATGGGGGAAACTTTGAAAGATTACTTTTGATTTTGAAAAACCATGTGTGATTCGAGGGCCTAAGGAGGAAGGCTTTGAACCAGGCCATTTTGTAATCTTGAAAGTGGAATCCTTCTGGGGAAAATTGACTTGAGAAATGAGAAAATTGGTTTGGAATCCATGGATAGAAAAATCCATATAGTTTTAAAATATCATGGATTTTGCAGATGGAGTATTGAGTGTGACCATCTTCTTGAATGTGATGAATTTGAACAGATTTTGTATAAAGTAGTATAAATTCATAATATTTTTGAGTTTTTTGAAGATCATCAGGGAGTCATTGAAAGTTTATTGGAAATGTTGCTTTGATTGAATATTCAATTTGTGATTTGCAAGGCGGTTTGTAATAGTTTGTTAAATAAAAATGCTCCACTTGAGGTTTTGTAAAGTATTGTTCTGAGTAGTCATCTTGTTTTGATGAAACATTTAAATGATCTTTTGAAATTTGAACTACCTGCTTTCCTTTTCCATTCTTCATGACCTGCGAAAAGGAAATTAGTAATTTATTTGTATAAGAAAATTGAATAATATAAGAAGGAAATTGTACCTGGTTGTAGACCAAAGAATGAAAAGGGAAGCAAATCATCTTTGCGGTAGTTGGTTGTGTATTGAATTTATTTGTTTGAATATTGTTGTTGATTGTAAGAGATGTAAGTCCCTTTGTTGAATTGGATTGATGAATTGAAAAGTTATTGGAATACTTTTGATTTTTGTGTAGATTCCTTCTTTTGTAACCGTGAATGGGTTTATTTGACTAATGAAGGGAGTGCCTAGAATAATATGTTGTTGAAGATCTTTGACAAGTATGAATGGGGGTTTTGAAACATATTCCATCATTACAGATGTAGGAATTTGAAAGTTTGTATTTGATATTCATTTTGTTGCCACTAGCAGTATGGAGACTTTCTAGTGTTTTTTCGTAGAATTTTGAGGGAACGAGGCCTTCTTGATTATAGTTGAGATCTGCGCTTGAATCCAAAAGGGCTTGAGTTTGAATCTTGAAATCTTTTGAAACATGGAGTGTTATATGGATATACTATTTCTGGTATTCTATCTGCTCTATTAATTGAAGAAATTTGTCATTTGAAGAGGGTTCTTCAGGAATTTGAATGTTTTCAAATTGAGTTGAATCAGACACATTATTTGAATTATCTAGTTTAAATTCCAGCTATGTAATTCTGGCTTCTAATTCTAGACCTTTTGAATCTGTAAGAGATTGCTTTGATTTTGATTCTAAATCTTGATTTGGCATTGTTATTACATCAGTTTGTAGATGTTGAATTTGTCGTTTTAATTCATTGACTTCTCTTTGTAGATCACTAGTTGAAATTTGTCGAAAAATATTTAGTGTGGGGTATCTTTCAAATATTTGTTCTAGAGATCTGGGTTATACTGGTGTCTTGATTTCTTGTTCTTTGAATATGATTTCTTTTAATTTGAGAAGGTATTCTTTTCGAAGATTTTGATCTTGAATTTTGTCAACAATATCTAACAAATATTCTTTATTAGTCTTTGTTAGAACATTGAGAGTTTTGAGTTTACAGGAACATGGTTCTTGTGAGGATTCAGATGATGAATCTTCACTGTTTGAATTTTCATCATGATTCTTTCAGCAAACAATTTTGGAAGTCCAGTGACAAATCTTTCTTTCCAAAATGATGTATTGTTGTCTTCTCTTTTGAGTACATGGGTTAAAAACTTATCCTTATACCATCTAAAGTCCTGTAAAGACGGGCACCTTAGATTGGTTAGGAATAGTTTTGTTGATTCTTGCTCTTCTGTTGCACTTCCAAGGAAAGCAATAGTTCTTGTCCAGATTAGAGTCTCGACAGCATCTTCAACTTCTTCCTTAATCCAAGGAGAGTTGTCATCATCTGGATCAAGACGTTTTTGTTGAATATGAGTGTGGTTGAGTATCATTTGTCTATCATGTTCTTGCAGTGTGTTTGACCACCGTGATTGTAATTGTCCTGAAAATCCAGCAACAATCATTTGGGAGGATGTGTGATTTGTATTGGTGGGATTGATTATTTCATAGGCTAATGAAGCCATTGTCATTTGTTGTAAAATATTTTTGATTTTATATTCTGATTTTCCATCTATATTCCATTCATGGATGTCATTTCCATTGAATGATATAGATGTGAATTGATTTCTTTCTTCAAATTGAATATCTGGAGGAGTTAGTCTTGGATAATAGTTTTTTGTGGGTTGATTTCTCCGGTTGTTTTTAATTCTATTTATTGAAGGTTCATTGTTTTGAATCGTATTAGTATTGAATTGTTGTTCTGTTTCTTGAATTTCATTTTCACTTAGGGATATTGAAGAGTTGGTTTCACTTGAAATATTTTCATTGGTTTTTGTAAGGGTTTGAATAGTTGGGCTGTTGGTAGAAGGAGTTTCTTCTATTTTTATCTTTTGAATTATTCTTTGTAGAATATCATTATCAGAATTTTTGAATCTTTTAAGCTTTATTTGTTCTTTATTTTGTTGAGTTAGGTTGAAAGGTTGAAAGGTTGAAACGACGGTTGTTGAATATTTTGAGAAAATGGGTTTGTCTGTGGTTGTGGAAGGGGAAAGTGTTGTTGTGGAGTTGAGTTATCTTTTAACTTTGGTATTGGAATTGTTGGTTGAGGTATTGGTTTGATGGTTGGAGCTTGTAAGGGTTTTTGATTATTTAATTGAGTATGTATTGTATTTAATTGAACTGATATTTTTTTAAGATTTAAAGTTTGAAAATTATTTTGTTCATAAATTTTATTTAAATCTTTGATTGTGGGTACTTCATGTTTGTCTTCTCTTCCCTGTAAAAGGAAGTGGCTTGAACTTCTCTATTTTGAACATTGATTATTAAATCTTTTGGAGGAGGATGGATTGTTTAAATTATTTGGCCATCTGTTGTGAGCCATTTGATTGTCAAATTTGTATTGACATTCATTGAGTTCTGAAGAAATGGATTTGGAATTTGATTTCTTGACGTAAACGATTTGAACCATATAAAAAAGGGAATATTGCATTATAATTGATTCAGTTCTTTGTAATATGTTTCTCTTATTTTGATTGTACTTTCTTTTGTAAATGTTAGAAAAAACCATTGTCTTTGAGCTTCATTTTGTTTGGATTCAAAGTCATTACTTAAAAATTCTTTGTTGATTGTAAAATCCTTTGTCAAAACATTTATTGAGGGAGGACGCATTTGAGAGGCAGTTGGAGAGTTTGGACTTGAAAAAGAGTTTGAAAAAGAATCAGTTTGGAAAACTGGTTCTGCAAGAGGAGGGTTAAAACGAATTCCTCTAAATCTTGATGACTTCAAGTTTGAATGATTTGAATTTGAATGGTCATCATCTTCTCTTTGGGTAGGTAGAGACGAGGTTGAGTATCTTGAAGATTCTGGATGGCTTGAATTTGAAATTGTTGTTTGTTGGCCTGAAGCAAATTGTATGGTAACTTTACCATCATGTTCTTCTATAATTCTTTGAACTTGTCTTTGAGTGATGTTTCTGGGAGGTTGAGGGTTCTCAATCTTCCAGATGTCCGGAATGGTTATTTCATTCCATTTTAGACGTTTTGGAATGTAAGTTGCTACATGGTCAGCTTGAACTTCTAATAAAAGTGTTTCTCCAGGTGGAGATTGTTTGAGACATCTTGGATTTAATTGACTTCCTAGAAGTCTGAAGTAAATCCTGTAGATTAAAGAAAAATTTTTTCTGCTTTCTTTGATCTCAATATTTGGCATATAGATATCTAGTGTTAGAGTATCCATGATTGTGGGATATTGAAGATCAACAGAAAAGTTTGGATAACCGTTGAAGTAGATCGGACCATTGTGCAAATTTGTTTGAACAATTGCTAAAAGGGATTCTTCAAATTTTAAAAGTGTTGAATCTCTTAAAGCTAACATAACTGGTTGGTTATGTCCTATTTTTAAAAGGGGAACGATTGTAACTTGAACTAAACTATAGTGTATTTATTGAAAACCTTTTGAAATATACTTTTGAAGAGATAAGTTTGAAAGTAATTGAACCGTTTGAGCTACTTTTTTAATTGACATTGACTGTTCATGAGTTTTGCAAGAAAAAGCCATTTTGAAATTAAAATGCCCAATTTGATAAATTGACTTGAAATTTTCACTTGGAATACTCCAATTGATCATTTCTTTTGGGTTTAAAACTTCTTTTGAGATTTCTTTTGAATTAATTGTTCTTTGAGTGTTTGAAGAGTTTGAACTGTTACTAGGTTAATTTGAAAATAGTCTTCTGAAAGATCCTACAACTCTAGACCTTGACATGGTTAGAAATACTGTTAAGCACCTAGTAGGAGCAATTTAGCTGTTAAAACACCTATTAGGAGCGTTGGTAAGCTTGGGTGTAGCGTTGGTAAGCCCTGAAAGCGTTGGTAAGCCGTGTGTAGGTGTTCTCGTTGGGTGTTCCCGTTACTGTTACCCTTGTATTCAAGTCTTCTATTTCAATATTCTATAAGTTTCAATTTCAATATTCTGTAAGTTTCAATTTCAATCTGTAACTTTAATTTCTGTATTTCAATCTGTAAATTTCAATAAATTCTCCCTCGTTCTCGTCTTCCTTGCTCCTCCCCTCTGTCTGCATGGAGGTTGTTGAATATTTTGAGAAAATGGGCTTGTCTGTGGTTGTGGAAGAGGAAAGTGTTGTTGTTGTGGAGTTGAGTTATCTTTTAACTTTGGTATTGGAATTGTTGGTTGAGGTATTGGTTTGATGGTTGGAGGTAAGGGTTTTTGATTATTTAATTGAGTATGTATTGTATTTAATTGATCTGATATTGTTTTGAGATTTAAAGTTTGAAAATTCTGATAATGATATTCTACAAAGAAGAATTCAAAAGCTAAAAATAGAAGAAAACCCTTCTACCAGCACCCCAACTATTCAAACCCTTACAAAAACCGATGAAAATATTTCAAGTGAAACCAACTCTTCAATAGCCCTAAGTAAAAATGAAATTCAAGAAACAGAACAACAATTCAATACCAATACGATTCAAAACAATGAAACTTCAATAAATAGAATTAAAAACAATTGGAGAAATCAACCCACAAAAAACAATTATCCAAGACTAACTCCTACAGATATTCAATTTGAAGAAAGAAATCAATTCACATCTGTATCATTCAATGGAAATGACATCCATGAATGGAATATAGATGGAAAATTAGAATATGAAATAAAAAATACTTTACAACAAATGACAACGGCTTCATCAGCCTATGAAATAATCAATCCCACCAATACAAATCACACATCCGCCCAAATGATTGTTGCTGGATTTTCAGGATAATTACAATCATGGTGGTCAAACACACTGCAAGAACATGATAGACAAACGATACTCAACCACACTCATATTCAACAAAAACGTCTTGATCCAGATGATGCCAACTCTCCTTGGATTGAGGAAGAAGTTGAAGATGCTGTCGAGACTCTAATCTGGACGATAACTGTTGCTCTCCTTGGAAGTGCAACAGAAGAGCAAGAATTAACAAAACTATTCCTAACCAATCTAAGGTGCCCGTCTTTACAGGACTTTAGATGGTATAAGGATATGTTTTTAACCTATGTACTCAAAAGAGAAGACAACAATGCATCATTTTGGAAAGAAAGATTTGTTACTGGACTTCCAAAATTATTTGCTGAAAGAATCATGACGAAAATTCAAGACCATTGCGGTACCCAAACAATTCCATGGCAAGATTTAACATAAGGTCAATTATTTGCTTTTGTTAAAAAGGAAGTATTACAACTATGTCAAGAACAAAAACTCCGTAACAATCTCAAAAAGTTTCAAACAAAAAAGGAATTAGGATCCTTTTGTGCTCAATACAATATTTATATATTCAAACCTCCTTCAAAAAGATTTAAAAAGAAAAAATTTCAACAAGAACCATTCAAGCAATCAAGAAAACATAAATACAAACAAACATCTCCTCAATATTATACCAACAAAAGAAAATATTCAAAAAAGAAATCAAACAGAATTCCAGTTTGTTACAAGTGTAAGAAACTTGGACACTATCAAAATGATTGCAAAATGAAAAATAAGATCAATGAAATAGAAGACGAAGAATTAAGAAAGAAACTTGGACACTATCAAAATGATTGCAAAATGAAAAATAAGATCAATGAAATAGAAGATGAAGAATTAAGAAAAAAATTAATGAATCTTCTTCTATCAGATTCAAGTTCAGAAAAAAAAAGACTATATCTTCGAAGTTCAAGAAAATTCAAACAATGAAGATTCATCATCTGAATCCTCACAAGAACCATGTTCCTGTAAACTCAAAACTCTCAATGTTCTAACAAAGACTAACAAAGAAGATTTGTTAGATATTGTTGACAAAATTCAAGATCAAAATCTTCGAAAAGAATACCTTCTCAAATTAAAAAAAATTATATTCAAAGAACAAGAAATCAAGACACCAGTACAACCCAGATCTTTAGAACAAATAATTGAAAGATACCCCGTACCAAATATTTTTTGACAAATTTCAACTAGTGATCTACAAAGAGAAGTCAATGAATTAAAACGAAAAATTCAACATCTATAAACTGAAGTAATAACAATGCAATATCAAGATTTAAAATCAAAATCAAAGCAATCTCTTACAGATTCAAAAGGTCTAGAATTAGAAGCCAGAATTGTATAATTGGAATCTAAACTACATAATTCAAATAATGTGTCTGATTCAACTCAATTTGAAAACATTCACATTCCTGAAGAACCCTCTTCAAATGACAAATTTCTTCAATTAATAGAACAGATAGAATACCAGAAATGGTATATCCATATAACACTCCATGTTTCAAAAGATTTCAAGATTCAAACTCAAACCCTTTTGGATTCAAGCGCAGATCTCAACTGTATTCAAGAAGGCCAAGTTCCCTCAAAATTCTACGAAAAAACACTAGAAAGTCTCCATACTGCTAGTGGCAACAAAATGAATATCAAATACGAACTTTCAAATTCCTACATCTGTAATGATGGAACATGTTTCAAAACCCCATTCATACTTGTCAAAAATCTTCAACAACAGATTATTCTCGGCACTCCCTTCATTAGTCAAATATACCCATTCACGGTTACAAAAGAAGGAATCTACACAAAAATCAAAAGTATTCCAATAATTTTTCAATTCATCAATCCAATTCAACAAAGAGACTTACATCTCTTACAATCAACAACAATATTCAAACAAATAAATTCAATACACAACCAACTACCGCAAAGACGATTTGCTGCCCTTTTCATCCTTTGGTCTACAACCAGGTACAAATTTCCTTTTTATATTATTCAATTTTCTGATACAAATAAATTACTAATTTCCTTTTCGCAGGTCATGAAGAACGGCAAAGGAAAGCAGGTAGTTCAAATTTCAAAAGATCATTCAAATGTTTCATGAAAACAAGGTGACTACTTAGAATAATACTTTACAAAACCCCAAGTGGAGCATCTTTATTTAACAAACTATTACAAACCGCCTTGCAAATCACAAATTGAATATTCAATCAAAGCAACATTTCCAATAAACTTTCAATGGCTCCCTGATGATCTTCAAAAAACTCAAAAATATTATGAATTTATATTACTTTATACAAAATCTGTTCAAATTTAACACATTCAAGAAGATGGTCAAAATCAATACTCCATCTGCAAAATCCATGATATTTTAAAACCATATGAATTTTTCTATCCATGGATTCCAAACTAATTTTCTCATTCCTCAAGTCAATTTTCCCCAGAAGGATTCCATTTTCAAGATTACAAAATGGCCTGGTTCAGAGCCTTCCTCCTTAGGCACTCGAATCACACATGGTTTTTCAAACTCAAAAGTAATCTTTCAAAGTTTCCCCCATGGGTTTATGAATGGTGGCACCTCTTTGGTAGTACCATTGACATTTTCCCAACTCATATCAAAGATTTATTCAACACTTATTCAAAAAACTCAAACGATGATCCTATTCAAACAATTTTAAAGTTGCATTCAAATTTTCAAATACCTTGGATATTATGCTGGTCATATGATAGTTCTCAAATTTTTGAACAGTATTATCCAATCTCTTTAATTCGCAAATTCAAAATCAAATGGTCAAAAAATTATGTTCTTAAAACCAAAGAAAGAATTCCAAAATCAATTTCAAAACAAAAACAACCTTTAATCCTTTCTCATAACTACACCAATCCCTGTGCTCGCCCATTACTACTCAAAACATCAAACTCAACCTCTTCTCAAAAAATTTCTCAAACTCCAATATCTCAAAATGACTCCAAATCCTTACCCCTTCAAAACACTCAAAATTCAGAACCTCAAACTCTTCAAACCCAACTCGAGAAAAAAACCCAAGAAAACATAGCTCTTAGAAAACAAATCTTCGTTCTTCCAAATCAAATCAATTGCCAATCCAAACCTCCAAATTGTTGTACTATGTCTTCAACTTATGAATTTCTCAAACCTAGGATTTTCTTCTTTCTAGAAAAAGTCCTTTGCCAATGCCCCGATGATATTGCCTCAAAAATTTCACAGGTCACTCAATGCAGTAATCTCAAAGCACTTATAAAAATTCAAAGTTTCCTTCAAGACCTTTCTATTCACAATATTATGATTCCAGATTTACCTTTCAATGGGTTTCCCAATATGGCTATCCCGCAGAATGCAAGCTAACTCCAATTTGTCTAAACTTACCATTCAATAGAATAGACTGCCCTTGTCACCTTACCTACTCAATTGTGCGTGTCTGTTCAGACTTAGAAATCTATCAACCTATGACCATTCTTCACGAAGGCAAACAAATTACCCTTACTCCTCAATATTTGTTAGACTGTGGATTTCTACTCCAAATGATTTTTATCAATCCTGCTCAAGCTTGTCAATTTGGAAGAAAACTACATTATGTAGTACAAAACCATTTCGCAGATAAAATCATTTCTACAAATACTCTTATTCAATCTAAACCTCCTGAGTTTTCTGGCATTTATACTAATCCCAGCCAATACAGGATTCTTGTCTATGGCTCATATGTTAGGCATACACTATGTCCCTCTGATGAACCATATCCATGCAATAACAATACCCTTTCCTCACAACTCAATCAATGGAGAGCTAAACAACTAGCTTTTAATCTCCATCCTCAAGCCTTTTCAACTCATAGTGGAATTATCAAATCATTTCTTGTAGCTGAAGATCTTATTCAAAAAATTTATTCTTTTAATAAAAATCTTGATGTTCCCTTTCTCAAAACCACAAATCAAACTGATTTACTCCAACGTTATGAAGAACTCAAAAAAGAAGAACATGCTATTCTCGATGAAGAAATGAGAAATATCAATATGCTTTTATTTCCTTAAATTCAAAAAGACTTCAGATTCAAGCTCTTCTTCAAAATCCAAATCAAATACAAAAATTTCAAAAAAACTTTTAGCCCAGCTGATTCAACAAATTCAAGATGCATCTGATGATGACTAAAGTGATGACGCTAGCTCATCTCAGAGTAATCTTTTCAACCTCCTCCAGTAATTCAAGATGACGCATGCAATGACGCAAGCCTCCTTTAACAATTCAATTACAGCTGATTTGATTCCAAAACACGTCTCTGTAGCAAGGTCAATTTTACTGTAGCAATCACTGTTGCAAGGACACCCAGCTGCTCAGTTACTGTTGCAATCATTCAGTTTCACTGTTCAAGATTAATAATTGAAGCCAAGTTGTCCCGGACTTCAAAATTTCTCAATTGCAATTCAATTCTGAAGGCTATAAAAGGAGCTTCAGACCCCTATTTCAAGCAAGGTCCAAATTTAGAAAAAATTAGGAAAGCAAAAACAAAACACAAAAGTCTTTTCTTTTACTTTCTCTTGTAAGCTTGTGATCTATATTCAAGTGTTCAATTTCAATATTCTATAAGTTTCAATTTCAATATTTTGTAAGTTTCAATTTCAATCTGTAACTTTGATTTCTGTATTTCAATCTGTAAATTTCAATAAATTCTACATATATATATATATATATATATATATATAGGGAGCAGCTGGAATGAGAATAAAAGTTTCGTGAGAATATGAGAAGATTAAATTTAAACCGTTATATCTTAAATAAGATTGATCAGTGGTCCTACTTAAACCCTTATTTTTTCTCTCTCCTCCTTCTAAATTCTAGATTTTTTAACTTTCTTTCTCTCCTCTCCTCTCCTTTTTAACCTTTTACCGTTATTTTACTCTTATCTTTTTTTTTTTACCTTTTAAAAATTTTACCAAATTTTTTTCTTTCTCCTTCCCTTTTTATATTCACACTCTAATTTTTTTTTATTCCCCCTCCTCCCTTTACATCCCAATTTTCTAAATATATTTCTCCTCTCCTTTTTAACATTTCATCAGTTTTTTTACTCCTGTTTTTTAACCTTTTACCAATTTTTTTTCTCTTTCCTTCTTTCTTTATTTTTACACCCCAATTTTTTTCTCTCTCCTGTTGTTTTTAACCTTGGACCAATTTTTTTTCTCTATCTTCCCCTTTTTACGTTTATACCATAGTTTTTTTTTATATCTCCTCTCCTTTTTATGCTTACCTCCTATTTTTTTTTATGTTTACAATCCCATTTTTTTATGTTTACACCCTAATTTTGTTCTCTCTATCCTCCCTTATATGGCTATCATTTTATTTATAGATGTAGAGGGTAAAAATAATCATATTAATATTAAAATAGAATAACGAGATAATAACAAAAATAAAATATAATTTATTTCTCTGTGCCCCCCTCTTTTCCCCTTCCTCACCCCTCACTCTCTTCTTAACCCCATCCTCTCTCCTCTCTCTTCTCCCACCTCTTCTCTCTCACCCCTCACGTCACTCTCTCTCTTCTCCCACCTCTACACACACACTCTCTCTCCTCTTTCCCCCTCCTCTTGCTTCGGCTGGCTCCAACCACCTGCTCCGGTGCAACGTCAACCACTTCGCCGCCACCTCGTCGCCGGTCTCCACCTAGCCGGTAACACTCCGGCCACCAGCCACAGGGAGGAACCCCACTTTTTCTCTCCTCTATCTTTCTCTACTCAAGGGCCACCCATACTTCGGATTCCGGCCACCAGCGACCGAGGACCCCCTCTCCATATACGATAAGTATTTATTATTGTTTATTTATGCTATTTATTTATTATTTGTTTTATTATGCTTTTACTAACTTAGGCATCGGAGGGGTCTCCCGCGGGCAAACCCGTGGGTCCCTCTAACGGCCTCTTTTCTTTTGCAGGGATATTAGGACAAGCACTAGCAGCTGCTTCCGCAGTAAGGGTTGAGTCTCGCTCTCATCTAAAAGAACCTAACCAAAAATCCCCGAAACAATTGGGATAACTAAAATTTGGTTCTCTTTATACTTAGAAGATTGTAAACAAGAGTAATTTACTTTGTTTTATTATCCATTTTGAAGATTTTAAATAATAGTAGTTTACTATTTCTAATAATCAGCCTCTGCAACTAATTTTGCTAACGGTTCTATATGACATTGTTGCTAATGGTCAAAAGGTGCAAATAAAGGACAAGTTAGAATTTAAAATGTAATATATAATATTTGTAGAACTTAGAATTTTTATAAATAATAGAAAGACTAATGTAACAGAAGTCTTATAGCATAATAAAAGACTAAAATAATATATGGTTCCAGAGAATAAAATTTGATGCAGTTACCAAAAAATAACTCAACTTTATTTTCTAACAAAAAATTACATAACTTTAACTTTTCTTCCGAAAAATAACCAAACTCTAAAATGAATATAAAAATAACCCAACTCCAAAAATTTGATTTAAAAAATACTGAATTGTAATGCTCCGGCCGTGTATTTTTCTTCTACGTATTTTTGGTTTGGTTTGGTTTGTTCTTTGTAGGCGGTCTCATTTAGTAAACGAGCTGAGCGAGAACAGATATGCAGCTCGGTTAGATAAATAATACCAATATCGAGCTGGTTTCATTTAGTTAACAAGCCGAGCCGAGCCGAGCAAGCTGTGGTTCGGGTTGGCTCGTTTGCATCCCTAATTCTCTGGTTGTATTCCTCGGTTGTTTTGCTTGTTCTTTGCCCCGGGATGTTGCCTTTTTGTGGTGTTGTACTCAATTATCGGAAAAACGTATTTTTAGTTTGGTTAGGTGGGAAAAGAAATCAAGCCAAACAGAAAATGCACGGAAGAAAAAATATATTGTCGGAGCGTCATACCATACGCTGCGCTTAGCCACCAATTTAGTATTTTTTAAATTAATTTTAGAGTTTGGGTATCTTTTGGTACAAAAGTTATAGTTGGGTTATTTTTTGGTAGAAAAGTTAGAGTTGTATTATTTTTTGGCTAGAAAATAGAGTTGGGTTACTTTTTAGTATATTGACATATAATTGGGTTATTTTTAGATTAATTATTATTCACTAAACCAAGTTTATTGTTATCAACATGAGAAAAATTGTTAATATCAGAGTAATTTTGTGAAACTTTGAGGCTATTCACCACAAGTCACATCATTTTAATGGCAATAACATTTTTTGCCGTAGCAATAACATCTTGAACCAATATGTGATGCTATTTTCTGCTTATAATTTTCGCAATTTAGAAATTAAAATAAATTAAAATTTAGAAACGATGATTTTTATTCTTGATTTTTGGGTATTGTTGAGTCAAACCAAATATAAAAAAATAATCATTTTCAAAGTCTGATTTAATTAATCAAAACTTAAAATTGCAAGCAAAAATTGATATGAACAGTGGCATATCTAAAATTTAATGTTGTGGGATCCATATTTATAACAAAAAGTATAAAGTATTGAGACATATAGAATTTTCATCGTAAGTCTTTATATTTAATCCACTATATCAATTTATCATTCGTTTCCATAGTTGCGTCAACTTTATCCTTAACAATTTACATTGTGTCAACGAGTGAATTTATATTTGATATGACCGAGCCACTAAAATTAACTTAAATTTAAATTTATTATACGATTAAAAAAATATAATATAAATTATAAAAATTAAGTTGACACAATCAAATTTAGCATTATATTGACACGTGAAAATAAATAGAAGGATTTTCAGTATAGATAACTCAAGGATATACAATTTAACTAATTAAAAAGGTTATACATATATTAAAAAGGAATTTATATTGTCAGAGAAAAAATACTAATATCAGGACAAAAAGTAAAGCAATTACTATTTTAAAAATATTAAATTGCCCTGACAATATCGTTCGGCCTATACTAAACTTAAATCAATAAAAAAATTCGGAAAAGATTTTTATTTGTAGTGGGGGAGTGCACGAAAAATGCAAAGGAAAAAAAAGCAGATAAAATTGATGAAGATGAAGATGCAGTGTCGAGTAGGGGCGTAGTTGAGCCGAGTCACACTGAGTCCAAGCTTGTGAGTCGGCTTAGCTCATTACAACCCTAATGCCGGGTATCGATCCCGCAACTTGTAGAATTTAGTTTTGCTAATCACTTAGCAAGATTAGATCTCATGCTAAGGGTTCACCTCATCAGTTATATTAATTTTAAATTTTTTATTTTTGCACCAAGAAATTTTAAAGGTCGGGGGCAAATCTACAAGGTCCATACATCCCGGTACCTACCACATAGATCCATCACTGGATATGAGACATGCTTTAGACTAATCATTGCAAACACGCATGTCAAAAGTTATGCAACATATCACATGGGAAGTTACGTTCAAGAACAAAATATATTACAAGTGTGAGATTATGGGTTAGTGAGCATATCCAATAGGGTTGCTGAGGCATATATTTATAGTAAATAGTACATGAATTATTACAGAAAATTATCAGAATAATATCATAATAATATTAATAGAATATATCCTAATACACCCCTCAATCTGTGTAAGGGGGGCCAACGTGCAGATTGGCTTTATGGTAGCAGAAGCGATCAGTAGCCAACTCCTTGGTAAATATGTCAGTAACCTGTTTGGTGGTAAGAGTGTATCTATCCTGGATATCACCCTTAACAACCTTCTCATGAACATAATGAAAGTCAACATCAACGTGCTTGTTGCGCTCATCAGAGATAGTATTTGTAGCCAAGTAAGTAGCAGACACGTTATCACGAATATACAAGAATCGGACCAGAATGGCGTAGGCCTAAGTCACGCATGAGATATCGTATCCAATCACATTCAGCAACCACCTTGGCAACAACGCGATATTCAGACTCAATGGAGGACTTGGCAACCGTTGGCTGCTTCTTAGCACGCCGTGAAATAAGGATGGGACCTAGAGATAGAGCAAAACTCGTAGTGGAGCGACGAGTGTAAGGACAGCCACCCCAATCAGCATCAGCATATGCAGTAGCAGATGAGCAAGAACCGGAACTATGGTGAGACCATGATCAGGCGTGAGCTTCAGGTATCGAAGGATGCATTTAGCCATCTGCCAATGAGAAGTAGAGGGAGCGTGCATAAATTGAGAGACACGATTGACCGCGTATGCAATATCCGGATGGGTCATGGTGAGGTACTGGGGCGCACCCACCGCACTAAAGAACTCGGTCGGATCAGATTGAAGAGACCCATCAACCATAGAGGGTTGTGCCCGAGCTGGTCAAGGAGTTTGTGCAGGTTTTGCCTCAAGCATGTCATGCTTGCCCAGTAAGTCAAGGGTGTACTTATGTTGGGAAAAAAAAAGGCCCATGTTTGGATATATTAGGATATTGTTATTATTTTATATCTTTATATATTCATTATTAGCCTAAGGGTATTCCTGTAATTACTTTATCGTCATATTATTATATATACATGCCTCAGCAACCCTATTGGGTATGCCACCTAAACTATTCTCTCACAAGGTATTAGAGCATACCTAGCAAAAAAAAATAAAAGTTAACACTATCTTCTCCCCAAAGGCATCTGCCGCCTTCCGAAACCCTAACCCTAATCTCACATCGCCTCTCCCCTCCTCCCCGGCTTAGCGGCTCTTCCCCCTCCGTGGTGGCTACACAGGTTGCATAGTGCGATATTCTCGGTCGATCGACGTCATGGTAGCTAACTCTTCTTCCCTCTCCTCCTCGCCATCAAACTTCCCACCACCTCGATCTCCCCCCTCGTCGTCTCCAGTGGCCGACCTCCCTCGCCCTCCCGTAAGCACCATCCCGCCACCACCCAATCTTGGGCCCCACCTCACGTCGGCTTCCCTCTTTCCGGCGTCTACCATTGGCTCTTTGTATCCGCTCCCTAATTTTTAGTTGGGTCACCTTGGCTCTCCATATAATCTCTCTACTTCCTTCCCTGGGCCGTCCCACATGTCGCCCACTTTTCCTGCGACTCCTTTTCCCACATCTTCTATTACGAGCCTTATTACTATCAAACTAGAACACCCTACTGATTACACAGCGTGGAGAGTGCAAATTTCTATTTTATTACATGCCCATCATCTTATGGGTATCGTTGATAGCTCTCTAAACTGCCCTCCCTCCCAAATACAACTGCCAACTGGTAATTTTATCTCCAACCCCGATTTCCAAATCTAGTCTTGTACTGACCAAAGTATTAGGGCTTGCTTGTTTGCTTCCCTTGCCCGCTCGGTTCCCAATGATGTTATTCTCCAACCCACATCTAAAGCTATGTGGGATGCCCTAGCCAAACGCTTTAGGGACCACTCCCTTGCTAAAGAATTTGACCTACGATCTGAATTGGTCACTTTACGAAAAGATAACAAAACCATGACCACCTACCTTACTGAACTCAAAACAATTGCCGATGACCTAGCTGCTATTGACTCCTCGGTCTCCAATCGAGAATTGATGCACTATGCTCTCTTTGGCCTACCCTCGGAGTATGCCGGTTTCAACACCTTCATGCGTCAGTCTTCGTGTGATCTCCTGTTTGAATAGCTCAAAACGGCCCTCCTAGATGAAGAAGCTGCTTTATCCCGGATTCACGCTCGGTCTTAAGACCACGTGCATGCCTTGGCTGCCACCTGTCAAGCGGCTGACCCCTCAGGTCAGAATCGGGGCCGTGGTGGACGTGGGAGCAAGGGTCAAGGGCGTAACTCCAATCGTCAAGGATCTCAGGGAGGATGTGGTGGGACACATAGTCAATCACACTCAGAGTTCGGTCAAGCTCCTCTCGGTCATGCTCTAGCACCACCATAGAAGTGGGCCTATTCTACGGGTCCCGTTCCTCGTCCGCCTCAGGAAGGTATACTTGGTGCCGGGCCTCTTGTCTGTCAGATTTGTCATCAAGCAGGTCATGCTACCTCTCTTTATCCACATCGCTATGTCAACACCGATCTCTCTCACTTTCTCTCGGCCATGTCGGTTACTGACTCTGTTGATCCTACATGGTACCCTGACTCGGGCGCCTCTAATCACATGACACCAAACCCAGGTATTTTGAAAAACATTTCCCCGTACTCTGGTTTTCAGTCTATTCAAGTTGGTAATGGTTCCCTGTTACCTGTTACCCATGTTGGTTCCTCTACATTGCGTGCTCCCTCGCGTGAACTTACACTTTCAAAAGTATTTTTGGTTCCTGGTCTTACCTACAATCTCCTTTCAATTAAACAACTGTGTCGTGATAACAATTGAGTGTTGAGTTTGACTCGTCCTCATTTTGTATCAAGGACAAGGCTACGGGGATGCCCCTACTCAGGATAATCAGTAATGGACCGCTTTATGGCTTTTCTCCTCACCTCACTGGACTCGTCACACAGACTGCTTCTCCAGATTTATGGCACAGGCGCTTAGGACATTTAGGTCATACAGTATTTGATGTTTTATGTAGACATTCATTCATTCATTCTAGTTCTAGTTCCAGTTTGACTAAACATTGTCAAGCGTGTTGTTCAGGTAAGTCGCGTCGTTTACCGTTTACTCGTGTTATGCATAATACTACTGCACCTTTGCAATTGATACATTCTGATGTTTGGCAATCTCCTGTTCAGTCTAACTATGCTTTACGTTATTATGTGCTCTTTATTGATGATTATTCACGCTTTACTTGGCTTTATCCGATGCAACGAAAGGATGAAGTGTACCCCATTTTCTCTGATTTCAAAACCTTTGTTGAAAACCAATTTAATACAACTATAAAGTGTTTTCAAAGTGATGGAGGGCATGAGTTTGACCACAAATCCATGGCCGCCCTTTGTCGCCATCATGGGATACACTTTCGTCTTTCATGTCCTAATACTCCACAACAAAATGGAGTGGCGGAACGTAAGCATCAACATTTAAGCGAAATGGTATGGGCCCTACTTTTTCAGGCGCAACTACCATATGATTTTTGGGCTGATGCCGTTTGTACTGCATGTTTTACTATAAATCGATTGCCTACCCCACTCTTGCATAATCTGTCTCCTTTTGAAAAGCTTTTCAACATCGCGCCAGACTATACTGTTTTTCGGGTCTCTGGGTGTGCATGTTATCCTAACATCGCATCCCCTAATGCTCACTAATAGGCCCCGCGCTCCATCCCATGCGTGTTCCTTGGGTATGCGGTGCGATATAAGGGCTATCGCTGCTTAAATCCTATTATAGGTCGTGTTCACATTAGTCGTCATGTCCACTTTGTTGAGCATATCTTCCCCTATAAGGACCTAGTTTCTAGTTGCACTGCACCGCCTAGTTGTCCTCTTGTGGAGTTTCCTCTCTCACTCCCTCCCATGGTTGGAGGGCCTTCCTTAGTTCCTTCTTCTGGTTTGCTCTGTGATTGCCCCTCGGGTGTCTCATCTAATGGGTCCTCCTTGCTACCGAATGTGGTCTCCCCTGGTGTCAGCGACATCGTGGCTCCCCTACCCACACCAAACAACCCGACGTCCTCCCTGCCTCCTTCCCCTCTTCCCACAATAACCGTGCCTCAGCCATCCGCGGCGTCCCTTACTGACGCGACCCCACGGTGCTCCTTGGGTCACACCGGTTCTCCAGTCATGGATCCCGTGGACCCAACCCCAGTGCCAGGACGTCATCCCATGCGCACATGTCAAGGAACCATCTATCCCAAAAGCTTAAGCTAATGGGTGAAGGTCCAGGATTGGTTTTATACTCTAACATGCCCCCTCACGCAAATGCCCGTTTGGGCTTAAAACGTGGATAATGCACAGGCCCACCTCTTACCTTGTGCTTAATTGTTTTAATATTGAAAATGGGGACTGTTGAGATTCGAACTCTTGATCTCTTGGTCATCAAGGCTCTAATACCATGTCAATAAGCCATCTATCCCAACATAAATGTACCCTTGACCTCCTAAGCAAGCATGACATGCGTGAAGCCAAACCTGTTCAGACTCCCATCCCTGCTTGGGTCCAACCTTCCGCGGCTGACGATACACCACTCGACGATCCCACTGTCTTTCGCAGTGCTGTTGGTGCACTCTAGTATCTTACCATGACTCAACCTGACATCTGCTATGCGGTTAACCGTGTGTCCCAATACATGCATGCTTCGACGACTTTCCATTGGCAAATGGTGAAACGCATTCTACGATACCTTAAGCTCACTCCTGATCATGGCCTCACCATCACCCCTGGCTCCTGTACATCAGTTACTGCTCATGCTGATGCTGACTGGGGGGTTTGTCCTGACACTCGCTGTTCTACCATAGGTTTTCATTATTCCTAGGTCCTAACCTCATTTCCTAGCGTGCCAAGGAGCAACCCGTGGTTGCTAAGTCTACCACAGAATCCGAGTACCGAGCTGTGGCTAAGCTTGTGGCTGAGTGTGACTGGATCCGCTGCCTCATGCGTGATCTTGGGTTGCGTCATTCAGGCCCCATCCTTAATTACTGTGACAATGTGTCCGCTACATACCTTGCAGCGAATCCCATTTCCAATTATCGCAACAAACATGTTGATGTCGACCTCCACTACATGTGTGAGAAGGTGGTCAAGGGTGATATCTAAGTTCGATACACGCCTACCATGAAACAGGTGGTTGATATCTTCACTAAAGTGTTGGCCACTGATCGCTTCCGCTACCATAAAGCCAATCTACACGTCGGTCCCTCCCGTTCAGATTGAGGGGGCGTATTAGGATATTATTATTATTTTATATCTTTATATATTTATCATTAGCCTAAGGGAATTCCTGTAATTACTTTATCATCCTTAGCAACCCTATTGGGTATGCCACCTAAGCTATTCTCTCACAGGTGAATTTGGTTTCGATGCCAAGAAAGTAGTGAAGTGGGCTTTGGTTTTTCATGGAAAACTGAGTGGAGAGAGAAGCAGTGAGACGAGTAAGTAAAGAAGAGTCAGATCCAGTAAGGATTATATCACCTACATACAGTAAGAGGCACGCAATTCTATCAGTCTTACTACAATAGAAACCCAAGCTGTAAAGGAACGTACTAAACCTATGAAACCAAGCTCGAGGTGCCTGTTTGAGGCCGTATAGAGCTTGACACAGGCGGCGTACATGCATGGGAAATTTCGGGTGTATAAAACCTGGAGGCTGACACATGTATACCTCTTGATTGAGAAATCCATGTAAAAACGCATTTTTGACATCCAGTTGGCGAATAGACCACTTGTTAGTGACAGCAAATGCAAGTACGAACCTGATGGTGGTAAGTTTGACCATGGGGCTAAACGTTTCAAAATAGTCAAGGCCCTCACGCTGGTGAAAGCCCTGAGCAACAAGACGGGGCTTAAAACTATCAACAGAGCCATCAGGTTTATACTTGACTTTGTACTTCCAACTACTACCGACTACATTTTGAGAAGGAGAGATGGGTATGAGGTCCCATGTCTAGTTTTGAATAAGTGCATTGAATTCCTCAGCCATGGCTTTCTGCCATTGAGGGTTTTTAACAGCCTGTGAAAAACATGTTGGTTCCTGAACCACAACAACAGAGCTAAGAGATAGAATGTGTTTGGATTTACGTATCCCGTCTTTAAGGTGGGTACACATGGGATGGACATTCACGGTGGGAAGAGCAACCATGGGCGTGAGGGACGGCTTGGGGTGACCATCTGAGGAGATCACAGGAGAGCCGATCGGGGAAGCCTGGCATGCGCCCCCTGAATCGGGACTAGCACCCGTCCCGTCCGTGGAGACCATGGTGGCGGGGTTAGGTGCAGTAGCCAAGGGAAGGGAGGCGGGTAAAACCGTGGGTGGGAGCGGGCCTGACAGCCCACCCAAGGCCACCGGGGGTGACACACTTGGCACAGCTAAGTGGCTAGCATGAGCAAGAATTGACATGGCAGAGGGACATCAACTAGGGCTGAGCTTGGAGGCGCATGCATACTAGGCACGATGTCAAGATAACGGAATAAATGTTCAGTAAAATGCACATGACGACTAGTGTAGACACGGGGTCCAAGCATCGGTACCCCTTGTAACGTCCTGCATACCCAATAAACACGCATGGGATAGAACGTGGGGCCCATTTATGAGAAGTACGAGATGTGATGTTAGCATAACAAGCACACCCAATGACCCGGAAAAAGTTGAAGTCTGGCGCCTTTTTAAACAATTTTTCAAAAAGAGTAAAATTTTGTAAGTTTGGAGTGGGCAACCGATTTATGATGTAACACGCAGTACAAACAGCATCATCCCAAAACTTTGGAGGAAAACGCGCCAAAAAAAGTAGAGTCCGTACCATTTCACTTAAATGTTAATGTTTCGTTCCACCACCTCATTTTGTTGTAGGGTATCAGGACAGGAGAGGCGGAAGTGAATACCGTGGGTATGACAAAGGATGGCCATGGGCCTATTGTCAAACTCACGACCTCCATCACTTTGAAAATATTTAATTTTAGGATTAAATTGATTTTCAACCAAGGCCTTAAAATTAGAAAAGATGGAGTACACTTCATCCTTCCGTTACATCGGGTAGAGCCAGGTGAAGCAAGTGAAATCATCAACAAATAGCACATAATACGGAAAGGCAAAATCAAAAACAACTGGCGATTGCCAAACATCTGAATGAAATAATTGCAAAGGTAATGAAGTATCATGAAACACACGTGAAAACGGTAAACGACGTGACTTTCCTAAATAACATGCAGAATAATGTGTTATTGTGCTAGAATGAAAAACACTAGTAATCAAGGAGCGAGTACGTAAAGTGTCCAAAACAGAATTCCCCAAATGACCTAAGCACCTGTGCCATAGCTCAGCCGTGACTGTCCGTGCCACAAGTCCAGTAGGATGAGAAGAAAACCCATATAAGGGGCCTTCACTGCGTATCCTGAGAAGTGGTGTCCCCGTAGCCTTGTCCTTAACACAAAAAGAAGAAGAATCGAACTCAACAACACAGTTATTATCTCGACACAATTGTTTAATGGACAAAAGGTTGTATGCAAGACCAGGAACCAACATAACATTAGGAAGCAACAGGTCACGAGTTTTAGTACGAATTTTTGAAAAACCAACATGTGTAACCGGTGATAAAGACCCATTGCCAACTTGTATTAATTTTGAACCACGATAAACATTGTGTTGAGTTAAAATACCTGCGTTGGAAGTCATATGATTGGACGCCCTGAAGTCTGGGTACCATGTAAGATCAGCATGATTAGTGACAGACATGGCCAAAAGGGATTGGGAGAGGTCAAAGTGGACTTAACGGTGAGGGCAAAGAGAGGTAGCATGACCAGTTTGATGACAAATCTGACAAACTAAGGGACCAGAACTGAGTATACCACCATGAGGCGGACGAGGGTTCATACCTGCTGAACGACCCCGGTTTTGTGGATACATAGGAGGAGCACCAGTAGGAGCCATACCTGCACCAGGAGACTGTTGGTGGCCTTGACCGTGCGCACCACGACCCCCATTATTCTCATTGCGATTGATATTGTTGCGTCCACGACCCTTACGACCACGCCCTCCACGACCCCGACTAGAACCCGAATAGTCCGACGGCGCAGCACTCGCAGAAAGGGCATGACCGTGATCAATGAAAGAGCGTGCGTGTATGTGAGAAAGAGCAGCTTCCTCATCTAACAATGCAGTCTTGAGTTGCTCAAATGGGAGGTTACGAGACGACTAGTGAGTGAAGGTATTAAACGCGACGTATTCCAGGGGAAGGCAGAAGAGGACATAGTGGAGGAGCTCACAGTTTGACACCAGTGAATCAATAGCTACCAGGTCATTAGCTATGGTTTTAAGTTCAGTGAGGTATGCGGTCATGGTTTTATTGTCTTTACGTAGACTGACGAGCTGGGAGCGTAGGTCAAATTCCTTGGCGAGGGAGTGGTCAAGAAAGCGTTTGGCTAGGGCATCCCACATCTCACGAGAGGTGGGATGATGAATGACATCATTAAGGACCGGGCGGGCTAGGGAAGTAGATAAGCATGCCCTAATGCTTTGGTCAATGCAAGACCAGGTTGTGGTGTCAAGATTAGGGATATATTGACCCGTGGGTGTCAAAATTTGATTGGGGGGACAGGGATTTGATCCATCAACATCACCCATGAGTCGAAGGGCACGAAGAACCATATAGATTTGTTCACGCCACGTGGTATAATCTGTGGGGGTTTCTAGTTTAATAGTGACTAGATTTGTAATAGATGAGAGCGGAAGAGGGCTCACGTGGGGAGGGAGAGCCGGCAAGGGGCCGCTCCCCGGGTATGGCAGGTGTAGAGTAATTAGGGAAATTGAACAGGGAGTAAGGAGGACCAAGGTTATAACCGGAGGAGGACATACAATGAGTTGTAGGGGACGTGATCGAATCAACATGTGAGAGGGGAAGAGTAGGAAGCGGGAAGCCATCATTGAAGCCGGAAGGGGAGGAGGCAGACGCAGGCCAAGCGGTCATCGCCGGTTGTGACGGGGGCTGGGTAAGGCGAGCAGATGTGGTGGGGGGCAGTCGGTTGACCGCAGCTGAGACCGGAGATAGGGGAGAGAAGGCATCGGTATGTCAGAGCGAGGGAGAAGAGGATGAGTCAGCCATAGGTTCACAGGTTCATTTGCCAGAGACACCACACGTGAGTGACCGGAGGAGAGGGGAGAAGGGCGACGGCGGCAGCAACGAGCATGGGCAGCGGCTACGATTTCGTGAGAAGGAGGGAGAGAGAATTTTTGTTTTAGGATTTGATATGCTCTGATACTATGTGAGTTTATGGGTTAGTGAGCATACCGAATAGGGTTGCTGAGGCATATATTTATAGTAAAGAGTACAAGAATAATTACCGAATATTATCAAAATAATATCAATAGAATTTATCCTAATAACAGTGACTTAAAATAAAATCACGAAATCACTATATGTATACTTTAAAATTACCGAATTCTTGAACAATTACTATATACTAATAATACCCAATTCTTCAAACTATGAATTGATAATCAATCATCAAACCCAAATTTGAGTATCATATCAACAATTATATACAAACCAATCCTTCTTTTTTTGTTGTACCCAATTCCATTGACTGGGTGGCTCAGGGCCCGCTTTGTCGAGTTGCTTGTCTTACTTCGGCTATGTTGATAATTATAAAAAAACAATACATACATACATATATATATGTATGTATGTATGTATGTATGTATGTCTGTATGTATGTATGTATGTGTTTACAATTAAGATAAAATAAAATCTTATTTGCATTTAATTCGAGTTAATCTAAATAATATCTAGGTGCCCATTCATCTTGGGAGGCCCCGATGGCTCGTCAGAAATTACAATATTACTAGCGTAATCCTCCATCATCTCTGGCGATGCGGGCAAGTTGAGCTCAAAGTCCCTCACTGTGGTAGAAGTGGTAGGGCTAGAAGCACTGCCATTGGGTTTTTTGATTTTGATGATGCCCTTGTAGTGACGCCTCATGTGCCCGCCCAAGACTTGCCCTGTAGAAAACGCCTTATGACAACTCAAACACACATGGGTTTTCTCATTCGGGTTCACTCCGTTGCCCACCTCCACTGCAACGATAGTGAGATTGTTGTTCGGTGTTATATTTATGGGATGGCTAGTCTTGTGACCTCCTAGGGTTCGGTACGAGGGGAAACTTTTGTCGCACATGTCACACTTGTATGCCAAATTGGACACTGCCTGGGACAGCGGCGATGGTGGCGAAGGAGGGTCTCGAGAAGGGGCCGGGGGGCCACAGGAGAGCATGAGGAGAACGGAGGCAGCGATTTGCTCTTCTTCAGTAATTGGATTGTCAATATGGCGCCATTTGGAAAGCTTGCATGTAGGATGAGGCTCTATGGTGACGTCGGACGATGGTGTAGACCAGTTTTGTTGAGAGTCAATGGTTTCCTTACGGTTTTCTATCTCCATGATTGCTAGAGAACTTAGAGAAGAAACAAGAAGCGAAGGGTGAGTGAATGTGAGGGACAAAGTGTGTGGAGATTATAAATAAGTTTAGGTAGTAAGAGATTGGAGGGATTGTGAAATTTGAAATATTAATGAAATTTGAATTAAAAAGGGTTACTTACATAAACGATGCATAAAATATTAGTTGATTTATTTTTTAACTTCAAGTTATCGATTTTATTTGAATAATGTATAATTATTTTATATTAGTTTTTTTTAACTGAAAAGGCACGAGGTTAAACTATTTTATATTAGTTTAGACATAACGTAAAATCAATCTTCTAGAGTGTCATTCCTTGCCTTAGATCCTTAATTCTCAACAGCGTAAACCTTTTTGAGAATTAAAAAAAAAACATGCATATAATGTCAGTCTTTTTTTATTAGATATTGTATCTCACTTAATTATTAGTGTTATCCCGTGTGATGTATGATGCATTTATATTTTTAAAAAATATTATTTTACATTTTTTTCATATTGAAATTGCTTTTTTCTTATTTATATTTTGTTTATAGTTGAGAGAATTTACAATTCTTGTATGATTTATCTTTTTAACTTAGATAATAGGTGAATAAGGAATATTTTCTAGAGATTAATAATAATTTATAGTTATTTTTTTTTTATTTTTTAGTACTGATAGGGAATATGAAAGATAGTTAATGAGAATGCTTCTTGTTTTTGATTTGGAGGTTTTTGGGGTAGGAGAACTGTACTACTATATATTAAATAATATTTATCGAGACTCCTATAGTATTTGTCAAAATAAAAGTGATTTAATCAATGACACGTCTCAAAATATTGGTCAAAATCAATATGACTGCTACCAACTTCTAATTTAATCAATGAGATCCCGAACTATTAACTAAAATGGATTTGATCTTCCGACAATATTAAAGTCATCCAAAATAATAAAAAATTGCTTTATTTATCCTAAAATTTGATAAAATACTTTTTAGTTGCCTTAAGGTCTTGAAATATTTTTATGATAACATAAACTTTGTTAACTTTTTTCCGGGTACCATCTTCATAACTCCTTTATGATTTCATTAAATTAAACTAATTTGTCACTAGAAAATTAATATAATATACTTGAAACAATCTTAAATATAAAAAAAATAATTAAAATAATTTTAAAATAAAAAATATATAATTTAAAACTTTTATTTTACAAATTATTTATTGGTAAATTTGTAGACTTTTATATTATTAAAACTTAAAAATTAATTTAAATATAAATCATAGCTAACTTATGTTTTTTGAGATACAATGAAGTCAAAAAAAAAAAAACCCTATAATGTTACATTGAATCATAGGAAATAATGAAGTGAACGTAAATTGGGAGAGAAAAGTTGAAGAACATCGCTATATAAAAAGAGCCAAAAATTACAATACTGCATGTTGCATATACTAAGCAACATTTTCACATTAATTAACTGATTTTATATAAAGTTGACGTTGGAATAATGTTGTGAACCCTTTTTTAATATGTATACTAGTCTTTTTTCGTGTGATACATGATTAATATTAAAGTAAATTATGTCTTATTTATCATAACTACTACTATAATATAGCAATTATTCTAGTATTTCTACATATATGTTCACAAAAAATAGCATAAAATTTATGTCACAATATTAGTTAGTCAGATTAATAGCATTAAAACTAAGGAATTGAGTTAATAAGTGACAATAATTTCATGTTTTAATGCCAATAAATTTGTTATTTTATCCTCTTTGTCTATATTTTGGCAAATAGGGTCATCCCTATACAAAATGAGGGACAAAGGTTTGAAATGCCTCGAAAAGGCGGGGAACTTTGCAATAATATATAGATATAGATTAACATACACATTTGCTTCACAATACCAGTTATCTTCTAGACCAATAATCATTACCATATGAAACGTCCATAATGAAAGATAATGCTATTATTTACGTACTATCAGATTTAAATTGCTTGTTTCTCATCTATATTTTGTGTATAATTAATGAGAGAATTTAAAGTTTTTGGATGATTTTTCTTTTTGGATTTTTTTAATGAGAATCACCTACACTTTAGGTGCGGTTTCAAAAAAGTACTTAACTTTTATAATTTGTCACAGTCATACCTAAATTTTTCAAAAAAAATTTCAATGTCACACCTAGCATTGACTTCGTTAACTTTCTGTAAAAATAAATATAAAATTACCAAATTATCCTCAATAAAAATTTTTTTTTTTATCAATAAATTATAAACAATTTTACAAATAAAAAATACTTCTATTTTTTTTTTTTTTTGTGGCAAAAGGGTATAGCAGCGAAACTAATCCTTACAAATATTACAAATTTAGAGATGAAGGGTACTTTCGTCATTTATAAAATAACTTACTTAATATAATTTAATTAAATTAAGTTAAACTTGGTGTTTTGATGCATTTAGACCCAAAAACGTGGCATTTCATTTGACAGAAAGTTAATGTTGTTAGCACGGGTGTGACATTGAAAATTTTTTAAAAAGTTTAGATGTGAATTTTAAAAATTAGAAAAGTTAGATAGTTTTTTAAAATCACGCATAAAATATAGGTGATTTTTAGTTTAAAAAAAACCTTTTTCCTTTTAACTTAGACAATAAGTGGGTAAGAAATATTGTCTAGATTAGTAATAATAGTTAATTATGTTATTTTTTTTAGTATGGATGGGAAATATGAAAGATAGTTCATGAGAATGCTTCTTTTTTGATTTAAAGGTCATTTTTGTTATTTTATTTTTTCCAAATATCATATCCCATTATACTTCCCCACTATCAGTGTATATGGAAAAAAAGTTTTTACTTGGAGGCTGTGTATGGCACATTAAATAGGAATTGGACAGTGAAAATATAATTTCAATTCCAATTTTGATGAATTTAAATTTTGATGGAATTGAAATTCCATTACTTGGTTCATCAAAGGAATTGGAGGTTGGAATTATAATTATATATTAATTCGAATCACCAAGGGTTTCAGGTCAATTAAGTTGAAGTATTTCGAGTTTTAAATCCACTACTGTTAGATTTTGGTCGCAGTAGTTCACATTGCGTTTAAGTTATTATGGTTAGAGCTATTCAAACTGAGTTCAAGTTATTCGATATTCGAGTCAAATCAGGTCGAGTATTGTATCGGATCATTTGGGTTCAAGTTACCTCGGATTTTCGGTTAATCAGCTTAGATGGTTTTCGGGATTCAGGCTAGTTATGATCAAGTTTGAGTTCATTTAATCGAGTCATCTTAGTTTTGGTATAAATGAATTGTGTCATTCCAAATTTCGAGTCATCTTAGGCTGAGTTAGAGATAGGTCGGCCATTGTGAGTATAGGTCGTATTAAGTTTTGGGTTAATTTGGTCGGATCATTTCCACTTCGGCTCAGCTTATTTACATCACATTCAAGTCGAGTAGTTTCATTTTCTAGATTTGAGTCATCACAAGTTTTGAGTCAATCGGGTTGGGTCACTTTGACTTTGAGCTAAGGCGATTTCAATCCTTTCAAGTTCAAGTCATCCGAGTTAGATGGTTTCGAGATTTAGGTCAAATTTTTAGATCTTGTCTGCGTCTTTGGGTTTTGAGTCATCTTGGATTTAGGACAATCAAATTGGGTCATTTTGGATTTTAGATCAATAAAATTAATATGGAATTGCAATTTCAAACACACCCTAAAAAATTAGAAAGAATAATTCTCAGCTAAAATTCAATTTCATGGAATTGGATAATGGAATTGTAGTTCCAATTCCATGGAATTAGATAGTGGAATTTTAATTCTAATTTCAACAGATAAACCAAATAATATAATTGGAATTCTAGACTCCAATTCCAGCCTCCAAATTCTATGCTCCAGACACAGCTTTATATCAGTCCTCATTTATCAATTTAAAATACATTTCATAATGTGAGATTATGAGTTAGTGAGCATGCCCAGTAGGGTTGTTGAGGCATATATTTATAGTAAAGAGTGTAGGAATAATTACAGAATATTATCAGAATAATATCAATAGAATATATCCTAATACGTCCCCTTAATCTGTGCGAGGGGAACCAACTTGCAGATTGGCCTTATGGTAGCGAAAGCGATCAGTAGCCCACCCCTTGATAAATATTTTAGCAACCTATTTCGTGGTAGGAGTGTATCGAACCTAGATATCACCCTTAACAACCTTCTCACGAATATAATGAAAGTCAATATCAACGTGCTTGCTGCGATCATTAGAGATAGGAATTGCAGCTAAGTAAGCAGCAGAGACGTTATCACAGTACACAAGAATCAGACCGGAATGGCGCAGACCTAAGTCACACATGAGATATCGTATCCAATCATATTCAGCAACCACCTTCGCAATAGAGCGATATTCAGACTCAGTGGAGGACTTGGCAATCGTTGGCTGCTTCTTAGCACGCTATGAAATGAGGTTGGGACCTCGAAACAGAGCAAAACCCGTAGTGGAGTGACGAATGTCAAGACAACCACCCCAATCAGCATCGGCATATGCAGTAACAGATATGCAAATACCCGGAGCTATGGTGAGACAATGATCAGGCTTGAGCTTCAGGTATCGAAGAATGCATTTAACCATCTACCAATGAGAAGTAGTGGGAGCGTGCATAAACTGAGAGACACGATTGACGGCATATGCAACATCCGGACGGGCCATGATGAGGTACTGGAGCGCGCCCACCGCACTACGGAACTCGGTCGGATCAGGTAGAAGAGACCCATTAGCCATAGAGGGTTGTGCTCAGGTTGGTGAAGGAGTTTGTACAGGTTTTGCCTCAAGCATGTCATGCTTGCCCAGTAAGTCAAGGGGTGTACTTATGTTGGGAAAGAAAAAGGCCATGTTTGGGGAATTTGGTCTCATTGCCAAGAAAGTAGTGAAGTGGGCCTTGGTCTTTCATGCCAAATTGAGTGGAGAGAGAAGCAGTGAGATGAGTGAGTAAAGAAGAGTCAGATCCAGTAAGGATAGTGTCATCCAAACACAATAAGAGGCATACAATGCTACGAGTCGATCGATGTATGAAAAGAGAGGGATTAGCAGTACTACAATAGAAACCCAGGCGATAAAGGAACGTACTAAACCTATGAAACCAAGCTCGTGGTGCTTGTTGGAGGCCGTATAGAGCATTACGCAAGCGGCATACATGCCTAGGAAATTTCAGGTGTATAAAACTTCGAGGCTGACGCATGTATACCTCTTCATTGAGAAATCCATGTAAAAATGCATTTTTGACATCTAGTTGGCGAATGGGCCACTTGTTAGTGACAGCAAGTGCAAGTATGAACCTGATGGTGGTAGGTTTAACCACAGGGCTAAACGTTTCAAAATAGCCAAGGCCCTCACACTGGTGAAAGCCCTGAGCAACAAGACGGGCCTTAAAATGATCAACAGAGCCATCAGGTTTATACTTCACTTTGTACTTCCATGTACTACCGACTACATTTTGAGAAGGAGAGATCGGTACGAGGTCCCATGTCTGGTTTTAAATAAGTGCATTGAAGTCCTCAGCCATGGCTTCCTGCCACGGAGGGTTTTTAACAGCCTGTGAAAAACATGTTGGTTCCTGAACCACAACAACAGAGCTAAGAGATAGAATGTGCTTGGATTTACGTATCCCGTCTTTAAGGCGGGTATGCATGGGATGGACATTCACGGTGGCAGGAACAATCGTGGGCGTGAGGGACGGCCCGGGGTGACCATCCAAGGAGATCACAGGAGAGCCGATCAGGGAAGCCTGACGTGCGCCCCCTGAATCGGGACTAGTACCCGTCTCGTCCGCGGATACCACGGTGGCGGGGTCAGATGCGGTAGCCAAGGGGAAGTAGGAGGGTAAAACCGTGGGCGAGAGCGGGCCCGACAGCCTACCCGAGGCTACCGGGGGTGACACAGTAGGTTCAGCCAAGTGGCTAGCTTGAGCCAGAATTGGACTTGGTAGAGGGATATCAACCAGGGCTAAGCTTGGCGGCTCATGCATACTATACATGATGTCAAGATAAGGAAATAAATGTTCTAATAAATGCACATGACAACTAGTGTAGACACGACCAGAAGTGGGGTCCAAGCACCGGTACCCCTTGTAACATCCTGCATACACAATGAACACGAATGGAATAGAATGTGAGGACAATTTGTGAGGGGTACGGGATGTGATGTTAGGATAACAAGCACACCCAAAGACCCGAAAAAAGTTGTGGTCTGGCGCCTTTTTAAACAATTTTTCAAAAGGTGTAAGATTTTGTAAGTTTGGAGTGGGCAATCGATTTATAATGTAATACGTAGTGCAAACAACATCAGCCCAAAATTTTGGAGGAAAACACTCTTGAAAAAGTAGAGTCCTTACCATTTCACTTAAATATTGATGCTTTCGTTCCACCACCCCATTTTGTTGTGGGGTATCAGGACAGAAGAGGCGGAAGTGAATACCGTGGGTATGACAAAGGGTGGCCATGGGCCTATTGTCAAACTCACAACTTCCATCATTTTGAAAACATTTAATTTTAAGATTAAATTGATTTTCAACCATGGCCTTAAAATCAGAAAAGATAGAGTACACTTCATCCTTCCGTTGCATCGGGTAGAGCCAGATGAAGCGAGTAAAATCAGCAACAAATAGCACATAACACCGAAAGGCAGAATAAAAAACAACAGGCAATTGCCAAACATCTGAATGAATTAATTGCAAACGTAAAAAGGCATCATGTAACACACGTGAAAAGGGTAAACGACGTGACTTTCCTAAACAACATGCAGAACAATGTGTTATTGTGCTAGAACGAGAAAGACCAGTAATCAAAGAGCGAGTATGTAAAGTGTTCAAAACAGAATTCCCTAAATGACCTAAGCGCCTATGCCATAGCTCAGCCGTGACTGTCTGTGCAACAAGTCCAGTAGGATGAGGAGAAAACCAGCGTAGGGGGCCTTCACTACGTATCCTGAGAAGTGGCATCCTCGTAGCCTTGTCCTTAACACAAAAAGATGAAGAATCGAACTCAACAACACAATTATTATCACGACACAACTGTTTAATAGACAAGGGTTTGTATGCAAGATCAGGAACCAACATAACATTAGGAAGCTACAGGTCAAGAGTTTTAGTACGAATTTTCGAAAAACCAACATGTGTAACCGGTAATAAAGATCCATTGCCAACTTGTATTGATTTTGAACCGCGATAAACGTTGTGTTGAGTTAAAATACCTGCTTTGGAAGTCATATGATAAGATGCCCCGGAGTCCGGGTACCATGTAGGATCAGCATGATCAGTGACAGACATGGCCGAGAGGGATTGGGAGAGGTCAGAGTTGACATAGCGGTGAGGGCAAAGAGAGGCAGCATGACCAGCTTAATGACAAATCTGACAAACAATGGGACCAGCACCGAGTATACCATCATGAGGCGGACGAGGGTTCATACCTGCAGAACGACCCCAATTCTGTGGATACGGAAGAGGAGCACCAGTGGGAGTCATACCTATACCGGGAGACTGTTGGTGGCCTTGACCGTGCTCACCACGACCCCCATTATTCCCATTGCGATTGTTATTGTTGTGTCCACGGCCCTTATGACCACACCCTCCACAACCCCGACCAGAACCCGAATAGTCTGATGGCGCACCACTCGCAGCAAGGGCATGACCGTGATAAATGGAAGAGCGTGTGTGCATGCAAGAAAGAGCAGCTTCTTCATCTAACAATGCAGTCTTGAGTTGCTCAAAAGGGAGGTTATGAGATGACTGACGAGTGATGGTATTAAACGCGGTGTATTCCGGAAGAAGGCCGAAGAGGGCATAGTGGAGGAGCTCACTGTTTGACACCGGTGAATCTATAGCTGCCAGGTCATCGGCTATGGTTTTAAGTTCAGTCAGGCATGCGGTCATGGTTTTATTGTCTTTACGTAGAGTGACGAGTAGGGAGCGTAGGTCAAATTCCTTGGCGAGGGAGTGGTCACGAAAGTGTTTGCCTAGGGCATCCCACATCTCACGAGAGGTGGGATGATGAATGACATCATTAAGGATCGGGCAGGCCATGCAAGCAAATAAGCATAGAGATTTGTTCATGCCACGTGGTATAATCTGTGGGGGTTTTTAGTTTAATAGTGACTAGATTTGTAATAAAGGAGGGAGGATGAGGGCTCATGTCGGGAGGGAGAGCCGCGAGGAGCGGTGCCCCGGGTATGGGAGGTGTACAGTAATTATGGAAATTGAATAGGGAGTAAGGAGGATCGATGTTATACCCAGAGGAGGACATACCATGAGTTGTAGGGGACGTGACCAAATCAACATGTGAGAGGGGAAGAGTAGGAAGCGGGAACCCATGATTGAACCCGGAAAGGGAGGAGGCTGAGGCAGGCCAAGCGGTCACCTCCGGTTGCGACAGGGGCTGGTAAGGCGAGCCGATGTGGTGGGAGGCAGTCGGTTGACCGCGGCTGAGACTGGAGATAGGGGAGGGAAGGCATCGGTATTGGAGAGGGAGGGAGAAGAGGGGGAGGCAGTCATAGGTTCACAAGTTCAATTGCCGGAGACACCACACGTGAGCGACCGGAGGAAAGGGGAGAAGGGCGGCGGCGGCGGCTTCTAGGATTTTGTGAGAGGGAGGGAGAGAGAATGTTTGTTTTAGGGTTTGGTATGCTCTGATACCATGTGAGATTATGAGTTAGTGAGCATGCCCAATAAGATTGCTGAGGCATATATTTATAGTAAAGAGTACAAAAATAATTACAGAATAGTATCAGCATAGTATCAATAGAATATATCCTAATACATACATTACAAATGTAATTCTAATTATTTATTTTGAAGGTACTTGTACTTTATTTACTGTGTTCATTTAGCCATTTTACTTCTAATTGTGTCAATATAATCCATGCACTATTTACATTGTGTCAGTTCTATCCTATAACAAAATTGAAGTTAATAAAATATTTTCTATCGCTCAATCCCGTTTGATGCATATAATTTAATGCATCATTAACTCAATTTCGACCCATCTATGACCCGACCGTAAAAATCCCGTACCTGATTTGTCATCAATATCTCATAAACGGAAGAAACTGCGTAACTTCTAATTTTCCAATGTAAATAAGGATTAAAAAAATATATAATGTTACATTAAATTCAATAACTAAAAAATTATACAAAATAATGAAGCGAACAAAAATTGGAAGAGAAAATTTGAAGGACATTATTATATAAAAAGAACCAAAAATTACAACACTGCATTGCATCCACTAACCGACATTTTCACATTAATTAACTGATTTTATTAATAGGTATATTAACATTTTAATCTGAAACACTAAAAAAAAAAAAAAGAACATACATCTTAACTCCACAATATCAGCTATAGTCTAAACCAATAATCATTACTGTTAAGAGTAAGAACTCTGTATGTGAGTAAAAATATCACTCATCTATAGGAGTTGTAGAGAAGAAGATAACAGCTTATAAGTCTAGTAGGTTGCTCCATTTAATGCCAACTAATTTTATGTTAGAACCCCTCTTGGACTTATATGTGGATCTCACATGCGTTAACTCTACGGGTCAGACCTAAAAAAGGCCCGTTGAATTTAACAATTACCATATGGAAGGTCCATAATGAAGGATAATGCTGCTAGAGCAAGCCTCCTGTTTACCAGGGTAACAATTGTTATCCTTAAAATAATTATATGATTTAAAGTGAATAATAGCCATATGATTTCACAAAGTTCTCCTCACATTAACAAATTTACCGGGACAATAATATTTTTCGGTGTTTAGAAGTAGGGTGATGCTACATACAACGAGGGGAGGGGCACGAAAAACACATGGGAAAAAGGAAAAGAAAAGAGAAAAAAAGGTGGCTGCAGCTTTTTATAGAATTTTTCTCTTCTTTTTTTTTTCTTTCCTGTCTCCCATGTCTTTCATGGAATTTTTTATCAAACTGACACACTTTTAAAAAAAATTTATCAAAATAATATAGTTTTAAAAATATTTATCAAATTAGCAAATTTTACTGTAGCAGTATCAACGGACGCCATTTTAAACGGTGTACGTTGAACAAAATTTTTTTTTTTTCAAATGGGGGGACGCCGTTTGAAATAGCGTTCCCCCATCCAATTTATTTTTTAATTTTAATATTATTACTATTTTTTATTTTTTTAAAATAGGTTAGATATGGGTGCTCAAAATTTTTTTAGATACTCTTACTTCTTTATGATATGTGTTGATACACAAATTATGCGCTTCGACACACACTTAACATACTCAAAATTATTACCTTTTTTTTTTTAAAATGGGGCGTACCCATCTATTTTTTAATATTATTAATATTTTTTTATTTTTTAAATGGGTTAAATAAGGGTACTAAAAATTACTACCAAGTACTCAAAATTCTTTTAGGTACTCTTACTTCTTTATGGTGTGCGTCAACACACACTTAATGTACTCAAAATTATCACCCAAATACTTAAAATCACTACCCAACTACTTAAATTTTTTTTGTTACTCTTATTTTCTTTATGGTGTGTGTCGACATATAAATTATGTGTGTCGACACACATTTCACGCACTCAAATTCATCACCAATGTACTTAAAATCACTACCTAAATACTCAAAATTCTTTTAAGTACTCTTATATTGGTGGTGAATTTGAGTACGTTAAATGTGTGTCAACACATACTATAAATAAGTAAGAGTACATAAAAGAATTTTGAGTACTTAAATATTAATTTTAAATACCCTTATTTAACCCATCTAAAAAAATAAAAAATATTAATAATATTAAAATAAAAAAATTGGATGGGAAACGGTATCCCCCCATTTGAAAAAAAAAAATTTATCAACGTACACCATTTTAAACGGCTTACGTTGATACTGCTACAGTAAAGTATGCCAATTTGGTAAATATTTTTAAAACTGTGCCATTTTGGTAAATTTTTTTCGCAAGTGTGCCAGTTTGGTAAAAAATTCTCTTTCATGCTCCATTCCCTCTCATGTAATATATCATTTTCCTTAGAAGTAAAAAGATAAAGTATAGAAACAATTATTTTCATTCTTGATTTTTAGGGGTTATGTTTTTATTATTTTGAGTCAAACAAAAAATAAGAAGGAATTGATTTCAAAGTTTGGTTTAGTTTTTCAAATCTAAAAATTGCAAACAAGCACTGAAACATGCTTTAGACTAATGATCGCAAACATGCATGTTGACAGTTAAGCAACAAATGTACACATGAAGTTACTTTCAATAACATAATCAAAATAAAGTCGGAAAAGTTACTGTATATTCTAAATTAATGATATCTTGAACAACCATTATAGTCTAATAATGCCCTATCGTAAAACTATAAACTGATAATCAATTATCAAACATGAATTTGAGTATCATATTCCTCCCCCCCCCCTTCCCCCCGGCCAGACCCTACTCAAGCAGAAGCCCTTATGCCACTAGGACTGTTGTTATTGTTGTTGTTGAATTTGAGTATCATATCAACAAGTACATACAAACCAATCCTTTTTTTCGATAACTAGAGAGAAATCACTCAATACAGGACTGCGCATCCACCAAAGCGGAGCCCGAGAAAAGGCCACACGAGCGGGGAAAAAGCAAAACAAAACAAAAAAAACCTCAAAATCCATAAATGCCAAGAAACACACCCACACCAATCCTTGGATATGAAAACGCCAGGTGGGTTACACCAATCTAAAGCAAAAAACTCTGAACATGAAAAACGAGCATCATTAGGCCCTTCATCTTACTAGAACACAGAATAGATGCCAACAATCTCATGCAACAGCAACTGTTCCGTATGACGAGAAACACTTGCCACAAACACTTCAATCAATACACCGCTAGCGCCCAAAATTAGTGTGTATATATATATATATATATGGCGGCATTCTTATGATAGAGTAAGAGGGGCTAACCCTGGCCCTCCATTGTAATGGACAGCCAAGATTTGTTAAACATTAAAAAAAATAATCATTTATGGCCAAGATTTGTTGAGTATTGGAAAAAAAAAAAAACAATTTTCCTCCTGTACCCCTTCTTTCTTTCTACCTCATGAAGGTGTATTGGCCGTAAATTATTATTATTATTTTTTAGTGTCCATTACAACGGAGACATATCTTTACATGCCACTCGAATTTTTTGTTCTCTTGTGTCAAGTTCACAGAAAGAAGATAGGGCGTGTTCGATTTGTTATGGAATTACAATTTCACTTTCAATTGTTTTGATTAGCCAAACAATGGAATTTCAATTCCATCCTAATTTCAGTTCCATTAGCGTTGGAATTAGAATTATAGTTCCACTATCCAATTTGAATTTCATGTGACAAAATGATCGCCGCTAAGTGCCCGATCGATTAGAACAACCAACACCCACCAAACAATGTCCATTCAAGCAAACCCAAAGACCCAACTCAAATCCAAAACAAAGGGAACTTAAATAACATCAAACCCACCAAGAAAACAACCTCAAAAGAAACACAACGCAGAGAATTCTTGATACATACCCAAAGAATTCTTGAATAATTTGTGATACAACTACTCAGGCTACTTATAGAATAATCTATTCCTAGGTGAGGCCCTCAATATTACCAATAGGGCTACCCTCATATGATAGACCTAAATACCTAATTTGGGTATGTATCAATTTCACCTAAAACATTCCAACCCTACAAAATAGCAAAGCCAATAGATAATGGTTTAGCAATGTGTTGGGTTAATTGAGTCACTGCATGAATTTGTATTAGGTTATTTGTATCTAATATAATTATACAACTAAAATTACGTAATTAATTTAACTTCAAATTCAATCATTAGGGCTAAATTGACAACTAAGTAAATCTTCTATAGACTAAATTAACACAATTAAAAGTGCAATGAAAAAGTTAACCCGAACGATAGAACACAGAGACCTCTTGCAAGACTAACCCTAGATAACAAGAACAAATTAGAACAAACCAAAAGAGGGAAGAAATGAAACTCACACCCATCTTTGAGGGTTGAACCCAAGGAGCTGCAGCCATGGTTGAGGATGATAGGTTCTTGAAGATAGGTTTGAGAGATCGGGTGTCGCTGGGAGTGTAAACAAACTGAACATTAGATCACTATTCGTGTTCGAAATGGATTAGGGCTCTTTCGTGTCCCTTATTAGGGCGCCATATCTTTTCAAGCCGAGTTTGAACAAAGGGTGCTCGGTCCTGCTCGGCTACACCCATAGGTGTCGCCATTGCAGAGTTTCTACACCCCCGGCTTGTAATTGTACGGATTGGGGTGGATTGGGGTTCACTTTTGTTAGGGTGGTTGCTGTTGTTTGAAACTACGCATACATTTCAGGTATGGTATTCATGTAAATTATTTACGCCAAAAGTTAATGTAATCTGTACATTAATATTAACTTAGTCATTATACTTTTAGTTATATTACTTTAGTTTCTATATTATTTATATTGTATTAACTTAAATAAGTTATTATTGAAACTAAAAATAATCCTATAATTTATTCTGGGTAGCATTATTGTTCAAAATGGTTCTTACTCTTTTTATTTTTAAAATGGTCTTAATGTTTGTAACTTTTTTCAATTTTTTTTTGTTCAAATAATCTTTATTTCTCTCATCTGACATGCCAACCGCAATATTATGACACTGCTAACAAAGAAAGGCTAGGTGAGAGGCCTATTTTAGTCCCTTACATACCATTATTTGGCCTAATTTATTAAATACATATAACTTTTGTACAAAGATATTACTTTATAAAGTTGTGTAATGAAAAGTTCATACACTAAGTCTTAGTGTAATAATGTGCAATTCATTGGCCTTGCCTTAGTGGTAGGAGGCAAATGACGGGATAGAGTGTTGCTTTAGGCCAAAAGATTTGGAGTTCGATTCCCCATTTGAACCTCTCTCTAAGAAATCCCTAACTTAACTAGTTCATATGGTGTGTGGATCGTTTCATGTGCCGGAGTTTACCAGGTTACTAGGTTCCTTGTTAGCAAAATAATGTGCAATTCACCCTAAAATAAAATATTAGAACCATTTTGAGCAAAAGAATTTGAAATCCATTATGGCTTTTGTGTTCATTATTACTTAGGTGTCCTGAGATTTGAAGATTTATCACGTGAGTAGGAGTTGCCTTTTTCCAAATTTCAATATCTTTTTATGACAACTTGCAAATGTGGATTATAATTATAATAATAATAACAATATATAGGCGTCCTCTATCTTAATGTTATGATTTTTTGTCGTAAATTGTTAACATGACACATTATTTCTTTAATATATAAGTATCTTTAAAAACTATGCTTTTCTAAAAACTAAGTATAGTGTCCCCAAAAAAATAAAAACTAAGTACATTTTACGATATGTTGTATATTTAAATTAGAGTTATTTATGCAAAATATTTTTATATTTTTCCCAATGTGTCAATTTAATCTTTTTACCTTTAATTGTATCAATTTCATAGTCATACAAGTTAATAACATAATTTTTTTAATTATTTGACCCTTTAGCATAATTAAACTCACTCGTGACCCGACTGTTAAAAAAAATTTCACCACCTTAACGTTAATTTTAGAGTAGGACCATATCAATTAGGTAAATTAGTTTTTAATTTGTCTAATTTTTACATCTGCCCTATAGTAAAATTATGGTCAATAACATTATCTATATTTACATATACATCAAGAATATTAAATTTATTTTTCTTAATTGCATAATTCCAAATTATACATATTATATACTGCCATCATTTAAATTTAAATACAATATCCTAAAATAAATTTAGTTTTTTTAAAAAATAGATTATACATATATACCGCTAAATTTATCCCCTTAATCGTACAATTACATATTAATTCTTATATGAGTGTTCAATATGTAATTAATTCTTGTGTACGTGTTCAATGATTGGAAGATTTAAATATCAAAAAAAAAAAAAAAAGTTTCGAGTATAGTTCAATATCTTTTTAACTTTTTTCCTTGAAAGAAAACAAAACGAATAAGAATCTCTATTGTATCTCTTACTTCATATCAAAGCTATGGCAACTATCACTCTCCGAAATTGTTGTTTTGCATCATTACTCTTTTTCTATCTCAATTTATTTTCCTACTTTAACACAACAACTCACAATATAATTGCCAAAATAAGATATTGAGCTTATATGCTACTTAAACCAAAATTTATCTAATTTTTTATATATAGTATAAATTTATTAGTTTATAAAAGAAAATTTAGTTTAGAATAAATTGGTAGGTATCCAATTTGAGTGGTAATTAAGTGCATGTAGATCTCTTTTTTAATTATTATAGAATTTAGTGTAACAGAATTTCAGATATTAAGGAATTTTTATTGTCATTAAATCATTTAATATGTGAGAATAAGAGTTACTGAGCATACCCAATAGGGTTGTTGAGGCATATATTTATAACAGAGGGAAATACAGAATATTCTCAGTATATAATCAGCATAATATCAATACAAATATTATCCCTAATATGCCCCCTCAATCTATGCGAGGGGCACCAACGTGCAGATTGACTTTATGGTGGCGGAAATGATCAGTAGCCAATCCTTTGGTGATTATGTCAGCAACCTATTTGGTGGTAGGCGTGTATTGAACCTGGATGTCACCTTTAGCAACTTTCTTACGAACATAGTGAAAGTCAAAATCCACGTGCTTGCTGCGATCATTGGAGATAGGATTGGCAGCCAGATAGGTAGCAGAGACATTATCACAGTACACAATTATCGGGCCAGAATGGCGTAGACCTAAATCACGCATGAGGTATCGAATCCAATCGCATTCAGCAACAACCTTGGCAACAGCCTGATATTCAGACTCGATAGAGGACTTAGCGACTGTAGGCTGTTTCTTTGAGTGCCATGAAATGGGGTTGGGACCGAGGAACAACGCAAAACCCGTAGTGCAGCGACGAGTGTCAGGACAGCCACCCTAGTCAGCATCAGAATAAGCAGTAACAGACGTGTAGGAATCCGGAGCTATAGTGAGACCATGATCGGTCGTGAGCTTAAGGTATCGTAGGATGCGTTTAACCATCTGCCAATGGGAAGTAGTGGGAGCATGCATGAACTGTGATACACGATTAACCGCGTATGCAATGTCCGGACGGGTCATGTTGAGGTACTGGAGAGCACCCACCGCACTACGGAACTCGGTCGGGTCAGGTAGGAGAGACCCATCGGCCACAGATGGTTGTGCTCAAGCTGGTAAGGGAGTTTGAACAGGTTTAGCCTCAAGCATGTCATGCTTGCCCAGGAGGTCAAGGGTGTACTTATGTTGGGAGAGGAAAAGGCCATGTCTAGTAAGTTTGGTCTCAATGCTAAGAAAGTAATGAAGCGGGCCAAGATCTTTTATGGCAAACTGAGTTGAGAGGGAAGCAGTGAGGCGTGTAAGTAAGGAGGCATCAGAACCAGTAAGGATAATGTCATCCACATACAGTAGGAGGCACACAATGCTATTAGGCGAGCGATGGATAAAAAGGGAGGGATCAGCCTTACTACAGTAAGAACCCAGACTAGAAAGGAACATGCTAAACCTACGAAACCAAGCCCGAGGTGCCTGTTTGAGGCCATACAAGGCCTTGCGCAGGCGGCATACATGTGTAGGATATTTCAGGTGGATAAACTCGGGGAGTTGACGCATGTATACTTCTTCATTTAGAAAATCATGTAAAAATGCGCTTTTAGCATCCAGTTGGCGAATGGACCACTTGTTAGTGACAGCAAGCGCAAGTATGAACTTGATGGTGGTTGGTTTAACAACAGGGCTAAAAGTTTCAAAATAGTCAAGACCCTCACGCTGGTGAAAGCCCTGAGCAGCAAGACGGGCTTTAAACCGATCAACAGAGCCATCAGGTTTATACTTGACTTTGTACTTCCAAGTACTTTCGACCACATTTTGAGAGGAGGACGCAGGAACGAGGTCCCACGTCTGGTTTTGAATAAGGGTATTAAACTCCTCAGCCATGGCTTCCTGCCACTGAGAGTTCTTAACAGCCTGAGAGAAGCATGTAGGTTCCTGGACTACAACCACAGTGCTAAGAGACGGTATGTGTTTGGACTTACGTATCCCATCTTTAAGGCGGGTACGCATAGGATGAACATTAGAGGTGTCCAGGGCACCAGTGGTTGGGGGAGAAGACCTAGGTGGACCATCTAAGGAGGACCCCATAGGGTCGGTGTTAGGATCCGAGCGAGGGATCCCAGGGCTGGAGGCGGCACCCACCCCAACCATGGGAACTGCGGTAGGGGGAGCTGGTGAGGCAAACGGGGGGAGGGAAGGGTGGGGGCCACCGATAGGGTAGGCGACGGGAGTAAACCCGAGGCCGACACACCCGGGTTCGGAGCAGCCGCACCAGGTGTGGCCAGGTGGTGAGCGTGACCAAGGAGAGGACGTGGCAGAGGGCCATTAACTATGGCTGGGCTTGGCGGCACAGGCATACTAGAGACTATGTCAGGGTAAGGAAATAAATGCTCAACAAAATGCACATGACGACTAGTATAGACACGACCAGTAGTGAGGTCAAAGCAACGATACCCCTTGTAACGCTTCGCATATTCAATATAAATGCAGGGGATGGATCGTGGGGCCAATTTATGTGGAGTACGGGATGTGATGTTAGGATAACAAGCACACCCAAAGACCCGAAAAAAGTTGTAGTCTGGCGCCTTTTTAAATAGTTTTTCAAATGGTGAATGGTTTTGTAAATTTGGTGTAGGCAACCGATTTATAATGTAACAAGCAGTGCATGCAGTGTCAGCCCAAAATTTAGGAGGAAGATGCGCCTGAAAAGGTAGAGTCCTTACCATTTCACTTAAATGTTGATGCTTTCATTCCGCCATCCTATTTTATTGTGGAGTATTAAGACAGGAGAGGCGGAAGTGCATGTCGTGGGTACGACAAAGGGTGGCCATGGGCCTATTGTCAAACTCACGGCCTCCATCACTTTGAAAACATGTTATTTTAAGGTTAAAATGGTTTTCAACCAGGGCCTTAAAGTCAGAAAAGATGGAGTACACTTCGTCCTTCCTTTGCATCAGATAAAGCCAGGTGAATCCAGTGAAATCATCAACAAATAGAACATAATAGCGAAGAGCAGAATCAGAAACCATAGGTGATTGCCAAACATCTGAGTGTATTAATTACAAAGGTAAAGTAGTAGCATGAAGTACTCGTGAAAACGGTAAACGACGTGACTTTCCTAAACAGCATGTAGAACAATGCATTATTGAGCTAGTGTGAGAAATAAAAGGAATCGAAGAGCGAGTACGTAAGGTATCTAAAATAGAGTTCCCTAAATGACCAAAGCGCCTATGCCATAGCTCAGCCGTGACTATCCGTGCAACGAGTCCAGTAGGATGTGGAGAAAACCCGTATAAGGGGCCTTCACTGCGTATCTGGAGGAGCGGCGTCCCCGTAGCCTTATCCTTCACACAAAAAGAGGAAGAATCAAACTCAACGATACAGTTATTATCATAGTATAACTGTTTAATAGACAGTAGGTTGTATGTGAGACCAGGAACCAACATGACATTAGGAAGTAGAAGGTCACGAGTTTGAGTACGAATTTTCGAAAAACCAACATGAGTGACCGGTAATAAAGACCCATTGCCAACTTGTATCGATTTTGAACCACGATAAACAGTGTGTTTAGTTAAAATACCTGAGTTGGAAGTCATGTGGTTAGACGCCCTGGAGGCAGGGTACCATGTAGGTTCAGCATGATCAGTCACAAGCATGGCTGATAGGGATTGGGAGAGGTCCGAGGTGACATAGCTGTGAGGGCAAAGAGAGGCGGCATGACCAGCTTGGTGACAAATCTGACAGACTAAGGGACCAGCACCAAGTATACCATCATGAGCCGAACGAGGTTGCATACCTGCAGGGCGACCCCAGTCCTTTGGATACGGAGAAGGAGCACCAGTGAAAGCCGTACCTATACTTGGAGACTGTTGAGACAGTTGACCGTGTTGTCCACGACCCTCAGAATTCCCATTGCGATTGTGATTGTTACGTCCATGATTCTTGCGACCACGCCCCCCGCGGCCCCGACTATAGCCCGAGAAATCCTACGGTGCACTGTTAGCAGCGAGGGCAAGTGGATGCGAGATAGAGCAGCTTCCTCATCTAACAATGCAGTCTTAACTTGTTGGAAGGGAAGGTCACGAGATGACTGGCGAGTAAACGTATTGAACGCGGCGTAGTCCGGGGGCAGGCAGAACAGTGCATAGTGAAGGAGCTCACAGTTGGAAACCGGTGAATCTACGGCTGCTAAGTCATCCGCTATGGTTTTTAGTTCGGTGAGGCAAGCGCTCATGGTTTTATTTTCTTTACATAGAGTGACAAGTTTGGAGTGGAGGTCAAATTCCTTAGGTGGGGAGTGGTCATGAAACCGTTTGGCTAGGGCATTCCACATCTCGCGAGATGTGGGATGATGAATAACATCGTTACGGACCGGGCGGGCAAGGAAAGCAGACAGACATGCCCTAATGCTTTGGTCAATGCAAGACCGGGTTATGGCGTCAAGGTTAGAGATATAGTGGCCTGTGGGCGTAGAAATTAGCTCAGGGGGACAAGGGTTGGAGCCATCGACGAAACCCAGGAGTCGATGAGCACAAAGAACCATAAATACTAGTTCCCGCTAAGTAGTATAATCAGTGGCGGTTTCTAGTTTAATGGTAACTAAATTAGTGATTGAGGAGGGGGGAAGCAGGCTCATGTGGGAAGGGAGTGCCGTGAGAGATGGCGCTCCGGCTACAAGAGAGGTAGTATAATTTGATAAATTAAGCGAGGAGGGAGGAAGACCAAAATTATACTCAAAAGAAGAAATTACCCGGAGGAGGAGGAGTCGAGAGCCTGTGGTTGAACCCGGAGGAAAGAGGAGCGGACAAGAGTAACCGAGTCGTTGCTGGCTGCGGTGGTGGCTGGGAGGCGTGTCCCGGCAGGGGGATAGACGGCTTCGGTCGGGAGCGGCGGCCGGGACTGGAGACAAAGGGGGAAACACCTCGGGGTTGGAGAAAGAGATAGTAGAGGACGACCCAGCCATAGATTCACTCGGGTTCGGGTATCAGAGACACCGTGCACTGTCGACGACGAGAGAGGGCCGAAGTGCAGGGGAGGAGAGGCGGCAGTGGGCGGCGGTGGGTCGGAGACAAGTGGAGAGAAAGGGCATGGGTCGGGGCACCTGACGGATGTGACGGCTGGGTCGGCGGCGGCGGCGGCGGGCCGTTAGGGTTCCGGCCAGTAAGGGAGTGGCTGCCGAGCCGGTGGCAGCGCGAGGGCGAGGGCGACGGCGCTGGGGAGTTGAGGTTAGGGTTATGGTTTCGTGACCACAGGCGGAAGGGATTAATTTTTCCCTTTTTTTTGTTTAGGAGAAGGAATTAATTTTTAGGATTTGGTATACTCTGATACCATGTGAGAATAAGAGTTAGTGAGCATACCCAATAGGGTTGCTAAGGCATATATTTATAACAGAGGGAGAAGGCATAAATACAGAATATTCTCAGCATAATATCAATACAAATATTATCCCTAATATAATACATAAAACCTAAATTGGTAAATTAAACATTCTTATTTATTATTTGGCCTCTCCTTGTTAACTTTATTCACTAAACCAATGAGAAAAATTGTTAATATTAGAGCAATTTTGTGGAACTTTGAGACTATTCACTACAAGTCACATCTTAAACCAATATGTGATGTTGTTTTCTGTTTATGATTTTTGTTGTTAAGAAATTAAAAAAATTAAAGTTTAGAAACGATGTTTTTTATTCTTGATTTTTGGGTATTGTTGAGTCAAACTAAAAGTAAAAATAGAATCATTTTAAAAGCTTGATTTAATTAATTAAAACTTAAAATTGCAAGCAAAAAGTGATATGAGAAGTGATGGATCTAGGAATTTAATGCTGCTAGGTCCATATTTATAACAAAATGAAAAAAAAATTAAGAAATATAGAATTCCATCGTAAGTCTTTATATTTAATCTAATATATCAATTTATCATTCGTTTTTATAGTTGTGTCAACTTTGTCTGCAATAATTTACATTATGTCAAGAAGAGAATTTATATTCAGTCGTTAGCATTTGATATGACTGGGCTACTAAAATTAACTTAAATTTAATTTTATTATATGAGTTAAAAAAATATAATATGAATTGTAAAAATTAAGTTTACATAATTAAATTTAGCATTATATTGACACGTGAAAAAAAATAGAAGGATTTTCAGTATAAGAAAATTCAAGGATATACAATTTAACTAATTAAAAAGGTCATACATATATAATAAGGAAATTTATATTATCAGGATAAAAACACGAATGTCATGGCAAAAAGTAAAGAAATTGTTATTTTAAAAATATGAAATTCTTCTGACATTAATATTTTTGCCCTGACAATATCATTAGCCTATACTAAACTTAAATCAATAAAAAAATTAGGAAAAGTTTTTTATTTGTAGTGGGGGAGTGCACGAAGAACTGCAAAGGAAAAAAACAGATAAAATTGATGTAGATGCGGTGTCGGGTAGGGGTGTATTTGAGCCGAGCCAAGCTGAGTCCAAGCTTGCGAGTCAGCTCGGCTCATTACAACCCTAGCGCCGGGTATTGAATTGAAGAATTTAGTTTTGCTAATCACTTAGCACGATTACATCTCATGTTAAGGGTTCACCTCATCAGTTATATTAATTTTAAATTTTTTATTTTTACAATAAGATATTTTAAAGGTTGGGGGCAAAGCTGTAAGGTCCATAAATCTCAGTATCTACCACGTAGATCCACCACTGGATATGAGACATGCTTTAGACTAATCATCGCAAACACGCATGTTGAAATTTAAGCAACATATCACATGGGAAGTTATTTTCAAGAACTAAATATTACAAGAACTTAAAATAAAATCATAGAAATAACTATATGTATACTTTAAAATCACTGAACTCTTGAACAATTACTATAGATTAATAATACCCAATTCTTCAAACTATGAACTGATAATCAATCATCAAACCTGAATTTGAGTATCATATCAACAAGTACATCCAAACCAATCCTTTATGAGTGTATATATATGTATGTATGTATATAAAGAATCATCAAAATTTAAAGAATTAAGATAAAATAGAATCGTATTTTCATTTATTTCGAGTTAGTCTATATAATATCTAGGTGCTCATTCATCTTGGGAGGTCCCGATGGCTCATTAGAAATTACAATATTACCAGCGTAATCCTCCATCATCTCTGGCAATGCGGGCAAGTTGAGATCAAAGTCCCTCGCTGCGGTAGAAGTGGTAGGGCTAGAAGCGCTGCCATTGGGTTTTTTGATTTTGATGACGCTCTCGTAGTGCCGCCTCATGTGCCTACCCAAGGCTTGCCCCGTAGAAAACGCCTTATGACAAATCAATCACACATGGGTTTTCTCATTCGGGTTCACTCCGTTGCCCACCTCCACTACAGCGATAGTAACATCGTCGTTGGGTGTTATATTTTTGCAGTGGCCAGTCTTGTGATCCCCTAAGGCTCAGAACGAGGGGAAACTTTTGTCACAAATGTCACACTTGTATGCCAAATTGGACACCGGCGGGGACAGCCGCGGTAGAGGCGACGATGGTGGCGAAGGAGGGTCTCGGGAAGGGACAGGGGGGCCACAGGAGAGCATGAGGAGAGAGGAGAGCGGAGGCAGCGATTTGCTCGTCTTCAGTAATTGGATCGTCAAAACGGCACCGTTTGGAAAGCTTGCGTGTAGGATGAAGCTCTATGGTGACGTTGGAAGATTGTGTAGACTGGCTTTGTGAGTCAATGGTTTCCCTACGGTTTTCTATCTCCATGATTAAAAGAGAACTTAGAGAGAGAACGAGAAGTGAAGGGTGAGTGAATGTGAGGGGTGAATTGTGTGGAGATTATAAATAGGTTTTGGCAGTAAGTGATTGGAAGGATTGTGAAATTTGAAATATTATTGAAATTTGAATTAAAAAGTGTTACTTACAAAAACGATGCATAAAATATTAGTTTATTTATTTTTTAACTTCCAGTTATAGATTTTATTTGAATCATGTATAACTATTTTATTTTAGTTTTTGTAATTGAAAAGGCAAGTGGTTAAACTATTTTATATTAGTCTAGACATAATGTAAAATCAATCTTCTATAACGTCATTCTTTGCCTTAGATCCTTAATTCTCAACAACGTAAACCTTTTTGAGAATTTCAAAAAAATGCATATAATATCAATATTTTTTGTCAGATGTTGTATCTCACTTAATTATTATTAGTGTTATACGGTGTGATGCATGAGACATTTATATTTTTAAAAAATATTATTTATGTATTTTCATATTAAAATTGGTTTTTTCTTATTTACATTTTGTTTATAGTTGAGAGAATTTAAAATTCTTGTATGATTTATTATAGTAGGTGCATAAGGAATATTTTCTAGAGATTAATAATAATTTATAGTTATTTTTTTAGTACTAATAGGGAATATGAAAGATCATTAATGAGACTGCTTCTTTTTTTTGATTTGGAGGTTTTTAGGGTGGAAGAACTATACTACTATATAATAAATAATATTTATGGAGACTTCTAAACTATTAGTCAAAATAAAAGTGATTCAATCAAAGGCACCCCTCGAAATATTGGTCAAAATTAATGTGATTGCCACCAACTTTTAATTTAATCAAAGAGACCCCGAATTATTAACTACAATGGATTTGATCGTCCAACTTTAAAATTTATATTAAAGACATCCAAAATAATTAAAAAAAATTTTAAAAAATCTGATTTAGTTATTCTAAAATTTGATAAAATACTTTTTAGGTGCCTTAGGGTCTTGAAATATTTTTATGATAACCTAAACTTTGTTAACTTTTTTTCAGATACCATCCTCATAACTCCTTTACAATTTTGTTAAATGAAACTAATTTGGCACTAGAAAAATATTAAAACTAGGGGAAAAAATGTCATCTATACTTGAAACAATATTAAATATAAAAAAAAATTCAATAATTTTAAAAATAAAAAACTATAGTTTTAAAACTTTTATTTTAAAAATATTTATCGGTAATTTTATAGGCTTTTATATTTTTAAAATTATTTTAAATATAAATGATAGCTAAATTATGTTTGAGATATAATAAAGTGAAAAAAAAAACCTATAATGTTAGATTGAATCCAATAAGTAAACCGATAAATTATACAAAATAATGAAGCAAAGCCGAACATAACCCTAAGCAACTGCTAGGCGACCCCAAATTTTGGAGGTTATGATTTTAAAGTATCAATTGTTAATATTAATAAGTTTTGTGATTAAAATTGTTTCTAATTACTATTTATGAAGGGCCCCATTTTGAAACTTTTGCTTGGGGCCCCGAAAATATTTGGACTGGTCTTGTAATAAAGGCTCCAAATCTTAGGTGAAAACCCACGTTCTAAGAAGTAGTTTTCCCCTATATAGTTTTCCCCCCTTTACATTGTTTGGCACATCTTTTACTTACAAAAAAGATATTCTAATGGAAAATAATTTCCCTCAAATAAGGGAAAATGACTTCTCTATCAAAATGAGGGAAGTTATGATTCTAAGTGGCCCAAAAACCTTCACAGTAACCAATATCTAGATTAAATCGAAATAAACTAAACTGGACTATAGACATTTAACTTCACAAAATTGGACAAGAATTAGACTAAATAATTAAAAGTAGCTTGAATATTATTTTATTATAGTTGCAACAAAACAATTTTAATCAAGTTGACCTGTTATATAAAATTATATAAAGAAATTTTCTAAGTAATATTTTAGCATTTATTACATAAGTATTATGATATTTTAATAATATATAATAATGTACCCTGAAGTTTAAAATTTTCTAATGAAACATGTATCTTTTGCCACAATTTAGTATATTTTAAATGAAAACAATAATTTATATATATCCTATATCATAATTCGATAATTTCTTTTGTCCAAAAATGCTAACATGACTCATTTTTTTGATAATATATAAGTATTTTTTTTATTGGAATATGGACAATATTTTAATAATATGATCATAGTTTATACTACATTAGTTTTTGATAGAAATTAACCTAATTTTAATAAAAATTCACTAGATTGTAACACAGTACTTACACAAGTGATAAAATTTCTCATCTCAGGACACCTTATTGTATATATTAAAATGACAGGATATTTAGATAATAAATGCTTGAATTTTAAAATACCTAAGAAATAAATTTTCTAATTTATACAGCTTTAATAGTTAACTTTTTTTTGCTAGTTAATATATGTTGTATTGTTATTTATGTTGTTCTATAACAAGATATAAAATGATTGGTAAAAAAATTTTTTTTTAAAACATACAAGAAGACATTACAATGGGGAATTAAGTTTTCCTTTGAAATAAACAATGGAAACCCCACTCGGAAGTTTTATATTTTCTTGGAAAACCTTTTCTGAAGAAAAATTAATTCTTGGATTCTACTTTTTGTTCAAAACAAACGGAGCCGAGGTGAACGTGAATTGGAAGAGAAAAGTTGAAGGACATATATTATATAAAAATAACAAAAAATGACAACATTGCATTGCATCCTTTTTTTTTCTAAGCAGCATTTTCACATTAATTAACTGATTTTATATTAGACTTATTAAGTTGATGTTTGGAATAATGTTGTGAGCCCTTTGTTAATATCTATTAGGTTTTTTTTTTTTTTTAACTGAAAATGACATAATATTTTGGTTGAGGTATCAGAAAATCACCTAATTTTTCAAAGCCACGCCTACCTTTTCAAAAAATTTCAATATCACACCTAAGATTGACACTGTTAACTTTTGGTTAAAATAAATACAAAATTATCAAACTACCCTCAACCAAACTTTTTATCAATGTATTATAAACAAGTTTACAAAAAAAACACTTCTATTTTTTTTTTTGGTGGCAAACCCTTAACAATTGTATAAATTCAAAGGTAAAGGGTAATTCCATTATTTGTAAAATTTATTACTTAATAATTTAATTAAATTAAGTTAACTTGGTATTTTGATGCATTTATACCTCAAGATGCGGTGTTTCATTTCATAGAGAGCGTACGGTATCAACATTAGGTGTGATATTGAGAAATTTTTGAAAGGTTTTGGTGTTACTTTGAAAAATTAGAAAATATTAAAACTTATTAAATGATCGTGAAAACCATTTTTGAAAGCTCACCTGTGAGATTGAATTCACAACCGATGATAGAAGAATCAATCAAACAAAAAACGCAATGGATTTACGTGGTTCAGCTCTAAATGGCCTACTCCATGATCTCCCCTATCATTCGAGAGGCCTACTTTTATTACAAACCAGAATCAAATTGATTACAAATTACAAGGCGATTCTCATAACCTAAGTTATTAGTTATAAACCTTTTTTCCTTTACAACTATAGAAACCGAAATATGAAGCTAAAAGAAGAAGGAAAGAATGTTATACCTCTCTCCAGCTAGGTACTACAATTCAACATGGCCAACATCAAGAAGATATTGATTGTCTCTCATGGATCACAACACACTCACAATTGGAGTAATCGCCATTAGCGAAGCTAGGAGAAACCCTAGAAATTGCCTTTGAGAGAAAACGGGAAGGAGAAAGGGAAAATATGGCTGATGGTGTTGCAAATGTAGTGAAAATCTTTGCCTTATATACTGGGAGGTATCAATCCATGTGCTTAAGATTGGAGCTGTTCATTATTCTCCAGATCAACAGCTATAACAAGCCCAAACCAACACAAAGTATGGACTTAGATGGCTGACGCGTGGCTGAGTTATAGCCGTTGGATTAATCAGATCAAGGGCCCATATAAGCCCAGAGAAACATAGTTTCGACCGTTGGATGTGTGATGCATGCCACAGTCCTCACCATTTAATTTGAAACGGTAAACAAGCTTCCTCAAGAAGCTTGTAAAGGTGCTTGACAACTGGCTCCAACCCAAGCGACACGGTCACTGAAAATCACGTAAGCAGGCAACGGTCAAAGGTACCGAGTAAGGGCACTTTGGAATTCTAGGTTAAGTGCACAGTTTTCACTGTATTTACAACAATGCCGCTGTACATAATCAGATGTATTTCTTTACAAAACGCTGCGTTATTCTTGAGTTTCAGAATTAATAGCTAAATTCTGGCCTATTTTCCGTGCATAGTGTAGACTACATGAGAACCATGTGTCGACAGAATAGTTAGTGGTTTTCTGATACCTCACTTAAAATATAGGTGGTTTTCAGTAAAAAAGAACCCGTATCTATACTAACATTTTTATCCAAACACTAAAAAATATACCACACATCTTAACTCCACAATATCAGTTCTTGTCTAAACCAATAATCATTACCGTTAAGAGTAATATGAGTAAAATTGTCAATTCCACATAGGAATTGTAGAAAAGAATATACCAACTTATAAGCCTGGTGGGTTACTCCCCTTAATGCCAATTGATTTTAGAATGGAACCCCGTTTGGACTTATATGTGAATCTCACGTGTTCCAACTCTGTGGGTCGGGCCTCAAAAGTCTCGGTGAAATTTAACAATTACCATACAATAGGTCCACAATAAAGGATAATGCTATTAGAGCAAGCGTCCCGGTCGTCAGGGTAACAATTGTTATTGTCAAAATAATTATATGATTTCTAGTTTTTTTTTTTTTTTTTTTTTTTGATAATTCTTGAGCAAGCTCAGTACAAAAGACGGCAGCCTAAAGAGGCTCCAAGAGGGTCAAAAGATCGACAAAAGAACCCCCCCAAAACATAAGAATAAAACCACAAGATCCACCCAAAACAAAAGATTACAAACGTACAGAGAAACTAGCTCCTCCCCTATAAGATCTGAGGCTGCCTCTAACCTTCTTGGAGACCAGTTTGTTAGGCAAGCTACGTTGCACGCGACTACTAAAGGAGAGTATGGAAAGCTCTGACACCACGCTTTCACTCAAAACCCCACTCTGACTCTTGTAGACTATATTACATCTCTCAATCTCAAAACCCCTCCTTGAATGACGATTTTATTCCTAGCACACCATAATTCCCAAATTACTACAAAGAATAGTGACAACCAAGCCTTTCTTTGGAATTTGTGACCAACTGAAAATGAAGACCATTGAAAGAAGTGATCCTTTACACTGGCAAGCAACACTGATGAGAGGCCCCACCATTTCAAACATGAGCACCATACTTTCCATGATTCCTTGCAAGTCAAGAACAAATGATCTACACTTTCCTCAAATTCACTGCACAATGGGCACCATTTATCCTCGTAACTGATTATGCCGATTCTCCAAAGTCTTTGTCTTGTGTTCATCTTCCTTAGTAATGTCATCTAGACTAGTAATTCTACCTTTGGAGGAGCTAGACCTTTTCATGCACCACAAACAAGATGATCCACTGAAATTCTTTCTGATAATGTACGGGATACACCTTGAGTGAAAGACTTGGTAGTAAAAGACCCATCAGGCATTAACTCCCAACCCACTGCATCCTCTTTATTCACATCAAGCTGAACTCCTACCAGCATAGCCTCTAAAGCTTCTGCATTGCCCTCTTCTCTCATGAAAAAACTCCTTCTCCAATGCTAGATCCACCTTCATTACTCACCATCCCAAATTCCCATTTGTGCAATGTAATGGTCCTTTTAAAGAGAGACTAAAAACAGATCCGGGAACAAAGATTGCAGTGATTGTTCTCCCATCCATATGTGTTTTCAGAACAGTGTCTTTAAACCATTACCAACCTTTATTTTTGCTGCTCGGGCCACTTGCCTTGTCTCTTGTGTTGCATTCACACACTCAGATATGCTTTTCCATGGTGAGCTGTATGCTCTTCCAGCTTCCAGAAGCAGCAAGTCATGAGGGGATCCCCCATGTATGGAACATATGATCTCTTTCCACAAACTTGAGCCCTCCACTGAAAATTTCCACCACCATTTGAACAATAGCACATCATTCTTTATCAATGGATCACCTACTCCTAACCCTCCCATATTCTTTGGCATTTGGATGATTTCCCATTTTATACAAGGAACACCCCTACTAGAACCCCAGAAAAACTTCCTCTGCATCTTCACTAACTTCTTGAGTACATTTTTTGGAGCTTGGAAAATTGACATGTACTATGTTGGTAGATTGTTGAGCACAGTTTGATTAATGTTAACCTTCCAGCCTTTGACAGTGTCTTTTGCTTCCACACTGCAAGTCTCTTTTCAACCCTATAAACACTGGTTTCCATGTTGACAGCAGCTTTGGACTTGCTCCTAATGGCACACCGAGGTGTTTGATGGGCAATTTAACCAGTGGACATCCCATGTGCTCTGCTATTGCTCTTCCTCTATCTTCTGGAACTCCAAGGCATACAATTGTAGACTTGGAGTAGTTGATTTTCAGACCCGAGACAACTTGGAAGCATTGAAGTAAGTCTTGTATATTGTAGATAATGTTCTCCTTCATTGGGCAAAAGAAGAGTCTGTCATCAGCAAATTGAAGATGGGTGAGTAGTACCTTCCTTGTGCCCACCTCAATTCCTTCAATCTTGCCTCCATTAACTGCTTCAATCACTGATTTGTTCAATACCTCTAACAGCATGACAAATAGGAATGGCGCGAGTGGATCCCCTTGTCTAAGGCCTCTTTTCATCTTGAATGTGGGGTTGGGGAGCCATTGACAAGGATGGACATGGTTGGTGTGGTAATACACTCCATTATCCAGCTTCTGAATCTTGGACCAAAACCCATGCTAAGCAAAACCTTACCCACAAAGCTCCAATTAACTAAGTCATAAGCCTTTTGGAAGTCTAATTTCAATAACACTCCCTTCTTTTTCTTCTTCTTTAGCCAGTAAACCACCTCGTTAGCTATGAGAGCTCCATCCATTATCTGCCTACCCTTCACAAAAGTTGTTTGGTTTTGTCCTATCAAGCCTGGAATGACCTCAGCAAGTCTTTTGCTTAGGATCTTTGAGATGATCTTGTAGACATATCCCACCATGCTTATAGGCCTAAATTCCGCAATATCAACTGCCCCATCAATCTTTGGGATAAGAGTAACCCATGTTGTGTTCACTGAATGATTTAATTTCGCTGATACAAAGAACTCCCTTATGTATGCAAGTAGATCCTCCCTTAAAGTATTCCACATTTCCTTTATGAACTTAAAGTTGCAGCCATCGTATCCTGGTGCTTTGCTTCCATTGCAATCCCACACAGCCTACTTGATCTCTTAGAAGCTTGGAATTTCTTGTAACAATTATGACTCAGCTGCTGACAGTGCAGGGAGGCTGAGATCTCCATATTCTGGCCTGTTGTGAATCGGCTCAGTGTACAGTTGCTGAAAGTATGATGTTATTGCTTGCTTCATCTGCCTTTGCTTCTGATACACCTCTCCCCATACTCTAATTCTATGCATAGCCTTCTTCTTGGATCTAATGGTGGCAAGTGTATGGAAGTATTTTGTATTTTGGTCCATCTCTGTGATCTCCTTGGTTCTTGAGAGTTGTATCCAATGTCGCTCCTTTTTCCTATACTAGATCCATAGCAGTGAAATGGCTGCCTGCTTTTTGGCTTGGTCCTCCTGTTATAAGTGAGAAACTTTAGCCCTAACCCTGATTCTATCCAATTCCTCCTCTAGTGCACTTATCTTTAGATCAATGTGTCCATACACCTCCTTATTCCACCTCTTCAATGGTTGCTGCAATCTCTTCAGCTTCTTGACAAAAGATATTCCTTGATTTCCTGCCCACTCCTCTGGGACTTTCTTGGAGTATTGTGGGTGTGAGAACCAACAATCAAAACATCTGAATGGTTTGGGCCCCCATTGAGTTTCATCCAGCGGAACAACTATCGGGCAGTGATTTGAGGGGCCTTTTTTCAGGCCAAATAGTTGCAAGTGTGGGAATTTGTTTAGCCATTCCTTGTGGATAAGAACCTTGTCTATATGGTTCATTGCTTGGCCTCTTGACCACGTGAACTTCCTTCCAGACAATGGAACATTAATCAGCCCTGTTCTATTCAAAAAGTCCCTAAAGTCTCTTATGCCTTGTGTGATGTCTTCCCTTCCTTTCCTTTCACCAGCATTGAGGACTTCATTGAAGTCCCCAAACGCAAACGCAGGGATGTCATTTGCAGAAAACACACCTTGTAACTCCTCCCACAATGCAAATCTATCACTTCTATTACATGGACCATACACCAAACAAAGCAGGCTTACAAAGTCTTCCTGTAACATGGACCCTACTAGACATATCCATCTTGTACCCTTTAATGTCTAAGTAACTGTAAACATATCATCATCCCACATAAGTATTAATCCCCCAGAGCTTCCCTCAGCTTCAACTTCCTCCCAATGACTTGTGTCTGCCCCCCAACACTTCCTTATTTCTCTTGCAGATATTGTGCTGTGTTTTGTCTCAACTAGCCCTACCACTGCTAACTTATGTGATGTTACAATGTATTTTATTGCTGCTTTTTTCTCCTTACCCCCAAATCCCCTCACATTCCAGGCACATACCTTCATTTTTTTGCGGCTGGTAAAGGAATCCTCTTCTTCTTCTTTTTTCTTCTGTTTATAGTGAAGTCATCCTCCTGTGTGGCACACATGATTTTGATAAGTTCCTCTTCCGAGCCATTGAACTTGTATCCAATTGATTCTCCAATGGACCACGCTTGTCTAGCTCTCTCCTTTCCTTTTCTTGGTCTTCTCAGCTGTTCTTGTTCTTGTGTTGCACTTGTTTCCACTGATACTTCAGTATTTGTAGGAGCTGCACCAGAGAACTCCTTTGTAAGATCAACATAAATCTCTACCTCAGCATTTCTTTGTTTCCTGTTGTCTTGTGTTTCTAGTTCTTCAATTTGAAATTCAAAATCTTGTGTCCTTTGTGTGATGGATTGGTCAATGTCCAAGTGTAGGGGTTGGTCCTTTTGTCTCTCCTCATTTATGAAAGTTGTTCTATCCCCATGTTGTCCTTGCAAAAGTAGGTGTACTTCTTGTCTCATAAAGGTACTTTTTTGGCTTGCATTTATTGCTTCTTGTACCATTGCTTCCTTCCCTCTCTCCACATGGTACGGCTGCTGATCTTCTTCTCTTTATTGTCCAAATTGACCTCCGGTGAGCCACCTGGTTGTTTCTGGCCCTGAGGAACCACCTCCTGAGGTTGCTGAGTTTGCATCTTCACTGGAATTCCCATGTATTCCTGGTGTCTCTTCAACCCTTGAGAGAATCTCAAAGTTAGATTCATGATCCAGTTGGTCTTCACAGTCTGTCAACATAGCTATAAGAACTAGCTCATAACATTGTTCACTTTGCATTATTTCAAACTCCTCTGTTACTTGTTGTGTTGCATTCCACTTCTGCTCCCAACTCCCTTCCCCTAGCTCTTTGACAAATAATGTATGTTGTCTTCCTTCAATTAATATGCATACACACTCAGCAATAAAGGATGTAGATGTGTTACAATTTGGATCTTTCCTTCTTGAAATGAGTCGTCCCACTGTCCTTCCCCTCCAACTTGAATGACTTTTCCCCATGATTCTCCTATCTTATTAAGGTTATACTTAGACCATCCATAAATAGGAATTCCGTGGATGGATAGCCAAGTTATCCTTATTTTGCAGCAGTCATCCTCTCTCATTCTTCTTATACCTTGACACTAGCTCTTCATCCATCCTTCTTCCTCCTTCTGGAAGACATCTCTCTCTACCTGACTAGCAAAAGTGAGGATCCATTGCTTCTTTCCCATGTCCCTGATCTTGAGTATTGTATTCTGCCGTAAGCATGTTTGTAGTGGAATATCAAACTATTTTATCGGCTGCTCCACTTCACATATCAAGCTCCTTTCCACTTCCTCCACCCTAGATTCATCCTTCCTACACTGAATCACCTTCATCTAGTCTGTGTGGCCATGGCTCTATTTCTAATTTCATCCTCTTGTTGATTGTGTTCTGCTCTCCTCTCCTCCTGAGGTACCCTTCTATTGCCTGTAGTCTTGCTAAACCGAGCAAATTTCACCACCAACAAACTTCCTTTGAGTGCTGTGCCATTGAGTCCCTGTATTGCTTTTACCGCATCATCCTGAAGGTGAAATTGTACAAATCCAAAGATGTATCTGGTGTTAGGCCTCTTCTTGTGGGATGCATATGTTTCTTTTATCTGGCCATATCTTTGGAATAAGTGGAATAGCCTTTGTGAGTTGAAGTAGATGGGCAAATTGTCAACAAAAAGTGCTCTTGGTTGAAAGTTGGAGTCCCGTCGCCCTTGTGGTCTTTGATGTTCCTAACTGTTTTGCATCCAATTGTCTCCTCTTAAATGGTCTTCTTCAACGTTCCTTCTATTTCTTGTGTTATCTTCATACACCCATCCACCTCCCACACCATCATCAAACTGAGTAACCCTCCAAACTCTCCCACGCCATTGTACTCCAGAGGTGCCCGCCATATGTTTTGTTAATAAGGTATTAGATGATTTTTACCAGATTGATATCCACATCCAATCGCAAATCTATATTCACTAGCTCTAGGACTTCCAGTGCCCATTGTCAGCCATGGCGGCCACAGCTACTATCTAGGTTTAGATTAATAACCCCCATACCTTTGCCAATCCTACGGAGTTACCTCATAAGAGTAGGGAACTCTTTATACCACGCCTATATCCAAGAACCAATCCTCTTCTTTACCCGCCTTATATGATTTCTGGTGAATAATAACCATATGATTTCAAAAATTTTCCCCAACATTAACAAATTTACATGGACAATAATATTTTTGGTGTTTAGAAATAAAAAGATAAAAGTATAGAAAACGATTTTTTTCATTTTTGATTTTTTTTTTTTTTTTTTGAGTCAAACAAAAAATAAGAAGGAATTGTTTCCAAAGCTTGGTTTAGTATTTCAAATCTAAAAGTTGCAAACAAAAACCGAAACATGCTTTAGACTAATGATCGTAAACATGCATGTTGAAAGTTAAGCAACAAATGTACACATGAAGTTACTTTCAAAAACTTAAATACTACAAGAACTCAAAATAAAGTCAGAAAAGTAACTATATACTCTAAATTACCGATATCTTGAACAACTATTATAGTCTAATAATACCATATCTTAAAACCATAAACTAATAATCAATTATCAAACATGAATTTGAGTATCATATCAACAAGTACATACAAACCAATCCTTTTTTTCCGATAATTAGATAGAAATCTCTCAATACAAGACTGCGCATCCACCAAAGCAGAGCCCGAGAAAAGCCCGCACGGGCGGGAAAAAAGAAAAACAAAACAAAAAAAACCTCAAAATCCATAAATGCCAAGAAACACACCCACGCTGGGATACGAAAACGCCAAGTGGGCTCCACCAATCTAAAGCAAAAACCCCTCAACATAAAAAACGAACATCATTAGGCCCTTCATCTTACTTAGGACAACACAAAATAGACACCAACAATCTCAAACACCAGCACCTTTTCTGTATTGACGAGAAACACTTACCACAAGCACTTCAATGGATACTCCGCTCGCGCCCAAAATTTGTATATATATATAAAGAATCATAAAAATTTAAAGAATTAAGATAAAATAAAATCTTATATTCAGCTAATTCAAGCTAATCTAAATAATATCTAAGTTTCTATTCATCTTGGGAGGGAGGCTCCAGCGGTTCGTCGAAAATTACAATATTGCCCTCGTGCTCCTTTATCATCTCCAATGTGGGCAAGTTGAGATTAAAGTTCCTCACTCAGTTAGAGGTGATAGGGCTGGAAGCTCCACCTTCACCAGCATCAGGTTTTTTTGTTTTTGATGACACGCTGGTAGTGGCACCTCATGTGCCCGCCCAAAGCTTGCGTCGTAGAAAATGCCTTACAACAAATCGAAAGCACATGAGTTTTTTTTGTTCGGGTACATATCGTTTCCCACCACCATCGCAGTTATAATGACATCACTACTGGGTGTTATATTCTTACGGTGGCAAGTCTTGCGGCCTCCTAAGGCTTCATACTAGGGGAAACTCTTGCCACACTCGTCACACTTAAATCCCAAACTTGACACCGACCATTGAGGTGATGAAGGTGGTGGTGGAGGTGTCACAACCCTAAGGTTGAGACGGGGAAGAGATGTTGAGAGTTTAGATGAGAGAGAGAAAATTGAGAATTGGAGATGAGAAAAAGAGAAGATATTTCGTTAATTGTTGATTGAACGCCTCAATACAATGCTTACATCGAAATTTTATGCTTCAAGAATCTAAGAACAAGCTCAATAAACTAGAAAATATCTAATTAAGTTGTAACTGAAAAACAGAATCTGGGTTTCAAGCGCTACGGTCCCTTGGCGATAATTTGGGACTAGGCTGACGGAATGGGACATGAACTGGAAGCCATTAAACATCGCTGTAACCAAGACAGTGTCACAGGCGTGTGCACCAGTGAGTTCCCAAGCTGCGATAGTGTGCTAGGTCATAGCATGGGTGCGTAGGCTGGCATAAAACTTGGCTCACCGTATGCATGTACATCAACCCTAATTTACTATGTCACAGTAAGGAGCGTGGCAGGAGAGTCTGGGGGAGGGCTAGGAGGACACAGGAGAGCGGGAGGTAGAGATTTGCTTGTCTTCAGTAACTGTGTCGTCAAAACTGCGCCGTTTGGAAAGCTTGCGTATAGGATGAAGTTCTATAGTGACATCAGAGGACGGTGTAGACCGATTTTGTGAGTCAATGGTTTCCTTATGGGTTTCTATCGCCATGATTACAAGAGAACTTGGAGAAAGAACGAGAAGTGAAGGGTAAGTGGATGTAAGGGGATGAAGGGTGGAGAGTATATATAGGTTTAGGTACTAAGTGACGCGAGGGAAAAGTAAGTGGCGGCATTATGAAATATTAAAAATTTTGGAAATTTAAATCAAAAGGTTACTTGTGTAAATAGGTATATAAGTATAAATTTAATTTTTTTTTAATTGTTATTTTTTATTGAATCATTTTTTGATCAATTTTTTTTTTTTTTTTTACTGAATCATGAATAATTTATTCGTGAAATAAGGAAATAATAATTATACTAAACCATTAATAGATTTCACTATATGTGTAAACTAATACAAAATAAATTACACATGATTCAATAAAAAATAACAATTCAAAATAAAAAAAATTAAATTAATACTTATATACATATTTACACAAGTAACCCTTTAATTCAAATTTTAAGAATTTTTCAAATTTCATGATCATGCCATTTACTTTTTCCCTCCAATTATTTACTACCTAAACCTATATATATTCTCCATACTTCACCCTTTAACATTCACTCACCCTTCACTTCTCGTTCTACTAAATTGTCTTGCAATCATGACGATAGAAACCTATAAGGAAACCGTTGACCCATAAAACCGATCAACACCATCCTTCGATGTCACCATAGAGCTGCATCCTACACACAAGCATTCTAAACGGCGTTGTTTTGATGACCCACATACTGAAGATGAGCAAATAGCTGCCTCTGTTCTCTTCTTGCTCTCCTGTGGTCCCCGACCCCTTCTCGAGACCCTCCTCTGCCGCCTCCGCCGCCAAAACCAATGTCAAGTTCGGTATTCAAGTGTGACATTTGCGGCAAGGGTTTCCCCACATACCAAGCCTAAGGAGGCCACAAGACTAGTCACCATAAGAATATAATGCCCAAGGATGATGCCACTGTTGCTGCAATGGTGTTGCACAACAACGTGAACCCAAATGAGAAAACCCACGTATGTTCGATTTGTAATAGAGCGTTTTCTATGGGGCAAGTCTTGGGTTGGCAGATGAGGTGCCACTACGAGCACATCATCAAAAACAAACAAACCCCATGGTGGCGAAGGCGTCGCTTCCAGCCCTACTACCTCTAGCTTAGCGAGGGATTTTGATCTCAACTTGCCCACGTTGTTGGAGATGATGGAGGAGCAGGTGGGTAAATTTTGTAATTTCCAACAAGCCATTGGGATCTCCTTCCAAGATGAATGGACACCTAGATATTATTTAAATTAACTTGAATTAACTGAAAATAGGATTTTTTTTTTTTAAATCTTAATTCTTTAAATTTTGACGATTTTTTATATGTATACCGATTGGCTAGTATGAAATTGTTGATAAGATACCGAATTGGTTTGTATGAGATTGTTGATAAGATACCAAATTGGTTTGTGCGAGTTCATTCTCATATGAGCATACGCCTCAAATACTAATGGATCATGTTGTGAAACTCGATGCAGAGCTTAAAAGTTAAGCGTACCTAGTGAAAAGTATTTTAAACATAAGAGAAACTCGATTCAGGCAAAGCTCAATTTGTTTGGATAAGCACGAATATTTTTTGTAGGCTAATCACTTTCTAGTACTATCAGATAACTTGGTGGCCTATTATATCAATTGAGCTCCACCGGAAGAAGCAAGGGCCGCAATAGCTGCCGAATCTTTTACGAGTACATGGACAATTGTGCAAACCGAAGAGCCTTTTACATGTTAAAATCAACTCACTTTCGTGGTCTTATACACAAGTCTTCAGACAGTAAAAGCATACAACTCATTTTTCTAGGTTAGTTTTTAGTATTAACTTTCTTTCAAAATATTATGCTTCAAGAGTTTCGACTCAGGTAGGGCAGCTGGGGGAGACTATTAACCTTTACCACTCTAAGAACATTAAATTCATCAAATCTGTTCCATCCTAATTTATATAAAGAAATTAGCTTCCACTCAAATGATTTGCATAGTAACAGGGGGTAAGTGTAAGCAGCCTTATCCTTTCAAGGTGCTAATATAAAGGGAGACTGCGTCTGAGGGCCCATAACCCTAAAAAGCATAAAAGCAAACAAAAATATAAAGCACCAAAACAAGCAGCAGGCACAAAGTAACAATAGAGCACCAATAAAACACGTGAGTAACAAGCAACAATAGCAACTATATAAGCCAAGCGGGTCAATGTACTCGTAATATTCAATCAAATCTTATAGAAGCATTCTAACCCTTCAGGTGCGGCATACATTATCGCTTGATAGAAAACTAATGTCATCCATTTTAAGTGTTTGATTGAAGAGCTTTTAAGAACATGAGTTGTTATTCTAAAAACTTCAAAAATGCGGTGGTTAAGTAAAAAATTACCCCTTCTAAAAGTCCCATATTATATTTTACATAAATGCTCCCTCCACATTTGTATTCCTGAGACTTCTACATGTATGACTACTTACTCGAAGCTTCTGCTTCCATATTCCTGAAAGACTTTCTCGTCAATCATCATCGTTGTCCTTATTATTCTACGTTTTTCCTATACCAACTCCTAAAGAGCCATCTACACCGAGAGAACCATATCTAAAATTATCTAAAATGGTATGAGTGTTCGAAGTTGATCGCTTTACAGTAGTGACGGATAGGGTTCAAAGTAGCCTTTGTGATAGCAGAGTGCAGCGACTATGGTGGTTGCTGCCAAAGTCGGCCCAACTACTTCAATTTCAACTCGATTAACTTAAATCTTGATACGATTAGTTATGGAATTATAATTTCAACTTCCTGTTTTGATTAGCCAAATAATGGAGTTTTAGTTCCATCCTAATTTTAGTTCCATCAGCATTCGAATTAGAATTAGAATTATGGTTTTCCCTTAAATTTCATGTGACAAAATGATCGCCACTAAGTGCCAGATTGATTATGACAATCACTACCAACCCAACAATTTCCATTCAAGCCCAAAGACCCAACTCAAAATCAAAACAAAGGGAACTGAAATAACATCAAACCCACCAAGAAAACAACCTCAAAAGAAACACCACGCAAAGAATTCTTGATTGATTTGTGATACAACTACTAGGGCTATTTATAGAATAACCCATTCCTAGGCGAGCCCCACAATACTAACTATTGGTTACCGTGATATTATAGACCCAAATACCTAATTTGGGTATGTATCAACTTCACCTAAAACATTCCAACCCTAAAAAATAGCAAAGCCAATAAATAACGGTTTAGCAATGTGTTGTGTCCATTGAGTCAACGAGTGAATTTGTATTAGGTTACTTGCATCTAATGTGATTATACCACGAAACATTACGCGATTAACTTAACTTCAAATTCGATCATTAGGGCTAAATTTACAACTAAGTAAATCTTCCATAGACTAAATTAACACAATTAAAAGTACAATGAATAGATTAACCCAAACGATAGAACACAGAGACCTCGCACGAGACTAACCCTAGATAACAAGAAAAAATTAGAGCAAACCAAAAAGAGGGAAAAAGTGAAACTCACACCCATCTTTGAGGGTTGAACCCAAGAAGGAGCTGCAGCCATGGTTGGGGATGATGGGTTCTTGAAGATAGGTTTGAGAGATCAGGTGTCGCTGGGAGTGTAAACAAACTGAACATTGGATCAATTAATCGTGTTTGAAATAGATTATGGCTCTTTCATGTCCCTAATTAGGGCACCATATCTTTTCAAGCCGAGTTCGAACAAAGGGTGCTCGGTTTGGCTCGGCTACACCCATAGGTGTCGCCATAGCAGAGTTTCTGCACCCCCGACTTGTAGTTGTACTGATTGGGGCGGATTGGGGTTCACTTTTGTTGGGGTGGGTGCTGTTCTTTGAAAATACGCATACATTTTAGGTATGATATACATGTAAATTATTTACGCTAAAAGTTAATGTAATCTATACATTAATGTTAATTTAGTCATTATACTTTTAGTTATATTACTTTCGTTTCTATATTAGTTATATTGTATTAACTTAATCCTTAAATAAGTTATTATTGAAACTAAAAATAATCCTATAATTTATTATGTGTAGTATTATTGTTCAAAATGGTTCCTACCCTCTTTCTTTCTAAAATGGCCTTAATATTTGTAACTTTATTTAAATTCATATTTTTTTCGGGTCCAAATAATCCTTATTTCCCTCATCACATACGCAAACCGCAATATTATGACACCGCTAATGAAGAAAAGCTAGGTGAGAGGCCTATTTTAAACTCTTACACACTGTTATTTGGCCTAATTTATTAAATACATATAACTTTTGTACAAAATATTACTTTATAAAGTTGTGTAATGAAAAGTTCATACACTAAATCTTAGCGTAATAATGTGCAATTCATGGGCCTTGCCTTAGTGGTAGGAGGCAAGTAATGAGATAGAGTGCTGCTTTAGACCAAAAGATCTAGAGTTCGATTCTCCCTTTGAACCTTTCCCTAAGAAATCCCTTACTTAACTGGTTCATATGGTGTGTGGGTCGCTGCATGCACCGGAGTTTACCGAGTAACAGGGTTCCTCGTTAGCAAAATAATTTGAAATTCACCCTAAAATAAAACACTAGAACCATTTCGAACAAAAGAATTTGAAATCCATTATGGCTTGCTTGTGTCCGTTATTACTTAGGTGCCTTGAGGTATTGAAATTTAATCATTCAAGCACCCTGAAGTTTAAGAATTTTATCGATAGGGTACGTTTTTCCAAATTTCAATATAATTTTATTACAACATGCAAATGTGGATTATAATTATAATAATAATATATAGGTGTCCTCTATCTTAATATTATAATTTTTTGTCATAAGTTGTTAACATGACATATTATTTCTTTAATATATAAATATCTTAAAAGACTATGCTTTTCTAGAAACTAAGTACATTTTATGATATGTTGTATATTTAAATTAGAGATATTTATGCACAATGTTTTTGTACTTCCCCCAATGTGTCAATTTAATCTTTTTACCTTAATTGTATCAATTTAATTGTCGTACAAGTTAATAACATATTTTTTAATTATTTGATAACATTAGACACTTGACTTAATGCAAATCTATCCTTTAGCATAATTAAACTCTCTCGTGACCCGACTGTAAAAAAAAAATTTCACCACCTTAATGTTGATTTTACAGTAGGACCAAATTAATGAGGTAAATTAGTTTTTAATTTGCCTAATTTTACCACTTGCCCTACAGTAAAATTATGGTCAATAACATTATATATTAATATCAAGAATGCTAAATTTATTTTTCTTAACTGCATGATTTCAAATTATACGTATTATATATAGCCATCATTTAAATTTAAATACAACATCATAAAATATACTTAGTTCTTTTTAAAAATAGATTATACATATATACTGCTAAATTTATCCACTTAATTGTACAATTTCGTATTAGTTCTTATATGGGTGTTCAATATGCAATTAATTCTTGTATAAGTGTTTAATGATTTGAAAAGTTAAATAGCAAATAAAAAAATTAGAGTATAGTTCAATATCGTTTTAATTTTTTTCCATGAAAGAAAACAAAAAGAATAAGAATATCTATTGTATGTCTTACTTCATAAGCTAAGGCAACTGTCACTCTCCGAAACTATTGTTTTGCATCGTTACACTTTTTCTATCTCAATTTAATTTCCCACTTTAACACAAAAACTCACAATATAATTGCCAAAATAAGATAATAATTGGGCTTATATGCTACATAAACCATATTTTATCTTTTTTTTTTTTTTTACATATAACATAAATTTATTAGTTTAAAAAAGAAAATTTAGTTTAGGATTAGTTTTTATAGTCAAGTAAATTGGTAGATATCCAATTTGAGTTGTAATTAAGTGCATATAGATCTCTTTTTTAATTATTATAGAATTTAGCGTAACAGAATTTAAGATATTAAAAAAATTTTACTATTATTAAATCATTTAATACATAAAATCTTAAATGATAAATTAAATATTCTTATTTATTATTTGGCCTCTACTAGTTAACTTTATTCTTTATTTGATTATACAACACCATAAAAATAAATATAAATCATGTTTATGTTAAAATATATTTCAAGAATATATATATATATATTGTTTTGTTCTGATAAATAATTACAACGCAGTCTTGTTAAAGGCACTGTATAGAAAACTATAAATATAATTTTTTTTATGATCTTAATAATTTTAACCTACATTTATTGATGTTAACCAGCACCTTTTGGCTTAGAAAATTCCTAGAATTATATTTTTGATTTCTTACAAAGCAAAATAAAATGAAATCGTATGATATATCCTCACACTTCACTCGGGATTAACTCAAAGATACTTAAGTGCAGCCTACAATATTAATAAACTAATTGAATTTCGCCAAGTGCTTTTCACTGGCTGGTTTGTGAAATTCACTAAACTAAGGTTGTTGTATCGACATAACAAAAATAGTTAATATCAGAGCAATTTTGAATAACTTTGTGATTATTCACTACAAGTCAGATCATTATCATGGCAATAACGTTTTTTGATATAGCAATAACAACATCTTAAATCAATATTTGATGCTGTTTTCTGCTTATAATTTTTGCTGTTTAGAAACAAAAAAGTTTATAAATGATGTTTTTTACTCTTGATTTTTAGGTATTGTTGAGAAAAAATTATTTTCAAAGTTCGATTTAATTAATCAAAACTTAAAATTGCAAGCAAAAAGTGATATGAGCAGTAATAGATCTAGGAATTTAATGCTGCGGAGTCCATAATTAACAAAATGTAAAAAAAATATTAAGAAATATAGAATTTTCATCATAAGTCTTTATATTTCATCTGCTATATCATTTTGTCATTCGTTTTTGTAGTTGTGTCAACTTTGTCTGCAACAATTTGTATTGTGTCAAGAAGTGAATTTATATTCAGTCGTTAGTATTAGATATGACCGGGCCACTAAAATTAACTTAAATTTAACTTTATTATATGATTAAAAAAATAATATAAATTGTAAAAATTAATTTGACAATTAAATTTAGCATTATATTGACACCTGAAAGAAATAGAAGGATTTTTAGTATAAGAAAACTCAAGGACATACAATTTAACTAATTAAAAAGGTTATACATATATAATTAGGGAATTTATATTGCCAGAGCAAAAACACTAATGTCAGGGCAAAAAGTAAAGCAATTATTATTTTAAAAATATGAAATTATTCTAACATTAATATTTTTTCCCTGACAATATTATTCGCCTATACTAAACTTAAATTAATAAAAAATTAGGAAAAGGTTTTTATTTGTAGTGGGGGAGTGCACGAAAAACTACGAAGGAAAAAAGCAGATAAAATTGATGAAGAAGGGGTGTTGGGTAGGGGTGTATTTGAGTTGAGCCAAGCTAAGTCCGAGCTTGCGAGTCAGCTCGGTTCATTACAACCCTAGCACCGGGTATCGATCCCGCGACTTGTAGAATTTAGTTTTGCTAATCACTTATCAAGATTACATCTCATGCACCCTGAATATGACACATGCAAGATTACATCACTTAGTCAAGGGTTCACCTCATCAGTTATATTAATTTTAAAGTTTTTATTTTTGCACCAAGATATTTTAAAGATCGGGGGCAAAACTGTATGGTCCATAAACCCCGGTACCTACCACGTAGATCCACAACTGAATATGACACATGCTTTAGACTAATCATCGAAAACACGCATGTCGAAAGTTAAGCAACATATCACATGGGAAGTTATTTTCAAGATCTAAATATTACAAGAACTTAAAATAAAATCACAAAAATAACTATATGTATACTATAAAATTACCGAACTCTTGAACAATTACTATAGAATAATAAAACCCAATTCTTCAAACTATGAACTGATAATCAATCATCAAACCTGAAATTGAGTATCATATCAATAAGAACATACAAACCAATCCTTTTTGTATATATACATATATATAAAGAATCATCAAAATTTAAAGAATTAAGATAAACTAAAATTGTATTTTCATTTAATTCGAGTTAATCTAAATAATATCTAGGTACCCATTCATCTTGGGAGGTCCCTATGGCTTGTCAGAAATTACAATATTACAAGCGTATGATAGCTAATGAACCCCAACCGCACAACTGACAATCAAGCAATCGAAATAATGAACTACGGGGTAGTAACAATGCCCCGTTTAAGTGTATTATATATATATATATATATGTATGTATTGTTGTATATATCTCCTATAACAGGAGTAATTACATGTATATAAGAGAAGGGGGAGGAAGAAGATGAAGAGGGATTAGGGAGCGAAAGAAAAGATTATCACAAGGCACATGCCCCTAACAACCTCTAATCCTCCTTATTTATATAACTACTAAGACATTCCCAGCCTTGCCACCTCAGCGTGTGACTAGGCGCATGACTAAGCATCTCTAATCAGGCTCAGGTGGTTTGCCTCGGAGGTCTCGGGATTGGTTCCAGAAATACGTGTATCAGCGTAATCCTCCATCATCTCTGGCGATGCGGGCAAGTTGAGATCAAAGTCCCTCACTGCGGTAGAAGTGGTAGGGCTAGAAGCGCCGCCATTTGGTTTTTTGATTCTGATGACTCCCTCGTAGTGACGCCTCATGTGCCCACCCAAGGCTCGCCCCGCAGAAAACGCCTTATGACAAATCAAACACACATGGGTTTTCCCATCCGGGTTCACTCCGTTGCCCACCTCCACTGCATCGCCATTGGGTGTTATATTTTTACGGTGGCCAGTCTTGTGACCCCCTAAGGCTCGGTACGACGGGAAACTTTTGTCACAAATGTCACACTTGTATGCCAAATTGGACACAGGCGGGGACATCGGCGGTAGAGGCGGTGATGTTGGCGAAGGAGGTTCTCGGGAAGGGGCCGGGGGGCCACAAGAGAGCATGAGGAGAGCGGAGGCAGCGATTTGCTCGTCTTCAATAATTGGATCGTCAAAATTGCGCCGTTTGGAAAGCTTGCGTGTAGGATGAGGCTCTATGGTGACGTCAGACGATGGTGTAGACCGGTTTTGTTGTGAGTCAATGGTTTCTTTATGGTTTTCTATCTCCATGATTACAAGAGAACTTAGAGAGAGAACGAGAAGCGAAGGGTGAGTGAATGTGAGGGGTGAAGTGTGTGGAGATTATAAATAGGTTTAGGTAGTAAGAGATTGGAGGGATTGTGAAATTTGAAATATTAATCAAATTTGAATTAAAAAAGGTTACTTACATAACGATGCATAAAATATTAGTTTGTTTATTTTTTAACTTCCAGTTATTGATTTTATTTGAATCATGTATAATTATTTTATATTATTTTTTAACTAAAAAGGCAAGAGGTTAAACTATTTTATATTAGTTTAGACATAATGTAAAATCAATCTTCTATAAATCCTTAATTCTTAACAGCGTAAACCTTTCTGAGAATTTTTAAAAAAATGCATGTAATATTAGTCTTTTTTTATTGGATGTTGTATCTCACTTAATTATTATTAGTTTTATATTTTTAAAAAAATATTATTTACGTATTTTCATATTGAAATTGCTTTTTCTGATTTATATTTTGTTTATAGTTGAGATAATTTAAAATTCTTGTACGATTTATCTCTTTGATTTTCTAGAGATTAGTAATAATTTTTAGTTATTTTTTTATTATTGATAGGGAATATGAGAGATAGTTCATGATAATGCTTCTTTTTTTTTTTTATTTGGAGGTTTTTGGGGCGGGATAATTGTATCATAATATAATGAATAATATTTATCGAGACTCCTGAACCATTAGTCAAAACTAAAGTGACTTCAAGAACATTTAATTTCATCAAAGAGACTCCTTTAATTATTAGTCAAAATCAATGTAACTGCAACCAACTTCTAATTCAATCAAAGAGACCTCGAATTATTAACTAAAATAGATTTGATCTCCCAACTCAAAAATTATATTAAAGTCATCCAAAATAATAAAAAAAATTTTAAAAAAAACATTTGACTTATTTATCTTAAAATTTGATAAAATGCTTTTTAGTTGCCTTAATGTCTTGAAATATTTTTATGATAACCTAAACTTTATTAACTTTTTTCCAGACACCATCCTTGTAACTCTTTCGTGATTTCATTAAATTAAACTTACTAAAAAATAATATAATATACGTAATTTTATAGACTTTTATATTTTTAAAATTTAAAAAAACTATAATGTTATATTGAACCCAATAAGTGAACTGATAAATTATAGGAAATAATGAAGTGAACGTAAATTGGGAGAGAAAAGTTGAAGAACATCGCTATATAAAAAGAGCCAAAAATTACAATACTGCATGTTGCATATACTAAGCAACATTTTCACATTAATTAACTGATTTTATATAAAGTTGACGTTGGAATAATGTTGTGAACCCTTTTTTAATATGTATACTAGTCTTTTTTCGTGTGATACATGATTAATATTAAAGTAAATTATGTCTTATTTATCATAACTACTACTATAATATAGCAATTATTCTAGTATTTCTACATATATGTTGACAAAAAATAGCATAAAATTTATGTCACAATATTAGTTAGTCAGATTAATAGCATTAAAACTAAGGAATTGAGTTAATAAGTGACAATAATTTCATGCTTTAATGCCAATAAATTTGTTATTTTATCCTCTTTGTCTATATTTTGGCAAATAGGGTCATCCCTATACAAAATGAGGGACAAAGGTTTGAAATGCCTCGAAAAGGCGGGGAACTTTGCAATAATATATAGATATAGATTAACATACACATTTGCTTCACAATACCAGTTATCTTCTAGACCAATAATCATTACCATATGAAACGTCCATAATGAAAGATAATGCTATTATTTACGTACTATCAGATTTAAATTGCTTGTTTCTCATCTATATTTTGTGTATAATTAATGAGAGAATTTAAAGTTTTTGGATGATTTTTCTTTTTGGATTTTTTTAATGAGAATCACCTACACTTTAGGTGCGGTTTCAAAAAAGTACTTAACTTTTATAATTTGTCACAGTCATACCTAAATTTTTCAAAAAAAATTTCAATGTCACACCTAGCATTGACTTCGTTAACTTTCTGTAAAAATAAATATAAAATTACCAAATTATCCTCAATAAAAATTTTTTTTTATCAATAAATTATAAACAATTTTACAAATAAAAAATACTTCTATTTTTTTTTTTTTTGTGGCAAAAGGGTATAGCAGCGAAACTAATCCTTAAAAATATTACAAATTTAGAGATGAAGGGTACTTTCGTCATTTATAAAATAACTTACTTAATATAATTTAATTAAATTAAGTTAAACTTGGTGTTTTGATGCATTTAGACCCAAAAACGTGGCATTTCATTTGACAGAAAGTTAATGTTGTTAGCACGGGTGTGACATTGAAAATTTTTTAAAAAGTTTAGATGTGAATTTTAAAAATTAGAAAAGTTAGATAGTTTTTTAAAATCACGCATAAAATATAGGTGATTTTTAGTTAAAAAAAAACCTTTTTCCTTTTAACTTAGACAATAAGTGGGTAAGAAATATTGTCTAGATTAGTAATAATAGTTAATTATGTTATTTTTTTTAGTATGGATGGGAAATATGAAAGATAGTTCATGAGAATGCTTCTTTTTTGATTTAAAGGTCATTTTTGTTATTTTTTTTTGAACATTTAATTTCATCAAAGAGACTCCTCTAATTATTAGTCAAAATCAATATGACTGCCACCAACTTCTAATTCAATCAAAAAGACCTCGAATTATTACCTAAAATAGATTTGATCTCCCAACTCAAAAATTATATTAAAGTCATCCAAAATAATAAAAATATTTTTAAAAAAACATTTGACTTATTTATCTTAAAATTTGATAAAATACTTTTTAGTTGCCTTAATGTCTTGAAATATTTTTATGATAACCTAAACTTTATTAACTTTTTTCCAGATACCATCCTTGTAACTCTTTCGTGATTTCATTTAATTAAACTTACTAAAAAAATAATATAATATACGTAATTTTATAGACTTTTATATTTTTAAAATTTAAAAATTAATTTAAATATAAATGATAGCTAAATTATGTTTTTTGAGATACAATGAAGTGAAAAAAAACTATAATGTTACATTGAATCCAATAAGTGAACTAATAAATTATAGAAAATAATGAAGTGAACGTAAATTGGGAGAGAAAAGTTGAAGAACATCGCTGTATAAAAACAACCAAAAATCACAATAATGCATGTTGCATATACTGAGCAACATTTTCACATTAATTAATTGATCTTATATTGGACATATAATATAAAGATGACGTTGGAATAATGTTGTGAATCCTTTCTTAATATGTATACTAGTGTTTTTCCGTGCGATACACGATTAATATTAAAGTAAATTATGTCTTATCTATCATAACTACTACTATAATATAGCAATTATTCTAGTATTTCTACTTATATGTTCACAAAAAATAGCATAAAATTCATGTCACAATATTAGTTAGTCAGATTAATAGCATTAAAACTAAGAAATTGAGTTAATAAGTGACAATAATTTCATGCTTCAATGCCAATAAATTTGTCATTTTATCCTTTATTTTTCTATATTTTTGGCAAAAAGGGTCATCCTTATACAAAATGAGGGACAAAG